>JAQPPZ010007053.1:0-93602 GCA_028583015.1 Wollemia nobilis
CGTGTTGTGGTTTATTTTATCTTATTGTGCATGTTTGGTTGTGCTTTTGTTTTTGACACACTCAAGGAGCATGTTTTTTATTTTATTTTATTATTTTTGTTGTTATTTACTTATTTATTTACTTATTTTTAAATTGGTTTTGTGTGTTTTTTTGCTCCTTGAGTATGTCAAAGGTGGTAGGCCAGGTCCGAGTCCTGGGCATTTTTGGCAGAATGGATACCCTTGCCTCCTTGGGTCGAAAGTGGCATCCCTTTTGGGATGTTTCCCACAAATAAAAATAATAATAATATTTATTTAATTTTTATGATAGATATTATAAGACATATTAATTTTAGAATATTCTTAAAATTAATGGATAACTGAGGCTTATATAACAACTAACATGTAGAATAATATATGTAAGTCACAACAAAAACCTTTTCTACTATTGCAATCTACCTACTAAGAACAAATACTTTTTTAAACTAGTTTAGTTTATATAATTTTCTTTGAAATCTAACTAAAATCTAGTTCAACATATCTCTGACTATAACTCTAAACTCAAATCCCTTTAGATAGCAAATATTCTTACCTTGAAGAATGTGTTTCCTTTCTTTGGAGGAGGGGAGGACAAGAAGGTCTAGCTTGTCTTAACTAAGGCTAAATTATCCCGTAAAGCATAGCAAAAAATGCCAAGGATAGCTAAAACATTGTTTCTCTTTAGAACTATTCTATACAAACAATTTTGAAGACATTGTCTATCTCTTTGGCATTATTTTATAAAAACAATGTTGAGTAGACAACAAAGTGAGAATTCACTACTATACCCTCTTTAAGAAGCATAATACCTCCTCTAATGATATAAAGGTACTTAATGCCTTAGTCACAATAACATATAAGAAAAAAACTAGTCAACAAAATTAAAATAAAGTAGAATATAGATAAAGAAGAACATGAAAAACATAAACAAAATAAGATTTGAATTCATAGAGGGCTAGGGTTTGGCATAGTAATGGCAAGAGAAATACACATAGTGAAATTTGGAAATGCAAATAGTCTCTAACTAACTTTGGTTGTGTGGAATGCTTAATTCACATGTCATTTGATTGAAGTAAAAGTGGGTCACTTAATAGCAAGTTTTTGTTATTTGATTGAAGTAAAAGTGGCTCACTTAATAGCAAGATTTTGTTATTTTGTTTGGTTTGTATCTCAATCTTAATTTGTGGATTATATTTTGTTTCTTATTTACTTTTTTAAAATAGGTGATAACCTTATCTTATTTTGTTATAAACACAAAATTTTCACATAATAAACTAATTTAAAATTATAATTAAAAAACTTTTAATTAGTTATATAACATATTAAAAAAATTAATTGTAATTAAATATTATCTATATGATTTAAATACGGTGAGTTGGTGAACTTGCTGACATAGACTGATATATGCGCCTTTAAAAAAAAATTAAATATTATAACAGCTGGGCATGACCTGTTAAAATACTTTACCGTACATTTATTCTTTGACTGGTACCAAATAGCTCGTGTGTTTGTATACGCTAACGTTCCGTGCACGGTACAATTCAAGCCAAACCAACCGAGCACGCTACCAGGGGTTGGAAATTATGTTTCCAAATTCCAGATTGACAAAAATTGCTATCTAGGGTTAGGTTGAGTGTAAGTCGATGTAAAATTTCTAATATCGGCTAGATCTAGAGACTCACTCCAAATCTAAAGCTGTCGCAATTGACAAAGAAGGGACTTCGAGGCCTCTAAACACATCATGCGTGCACAGAGCATGACGTCTGTGTTGTGACATAACCCATATAGACATCCCATCCTATTTTTTCTTCCTGTAACTTGTAAGGTTGTGTGGCAGACTGTCTAATCTTCCATCTCTTTGGATCACGAGGGATAAGCCAAACCAGGAGTCATGGTTAATTGGAGTATGGGTAGTTGACTACAGTGCAGATGCCTAGTTAGTTGATTGCAGTGTGGTTGGTTTAGAATAGTTTTTTTTTATTTAGTTAGTGTAAGAAATTTTAGGATGAATGTTTAGGGTTAAGTGTTTTCATTTCAGTCATGATATTTTTAAGCTAGAGAGTTAAGCTTATGAACAGGGGATTAACACACATCTCCACACATCTCGATTTCAACCGAAAAAGAGTCAAAGCCTTGAGGCGTTCCCATGGGATTAAGCTCTTGGGTAGAGAGAAAACCTAGAGAGTTACTCTTAGGTGGTCCTCAGTGGCGTATTATTTGGGTAAAACTACTATCTAGAGGGAAGCCATATGAGATTTTTTTTTTTGAACATTGTACTTTCAGAGCCATCTCAAAAACCAATTGCACGTCAAAGAGGTATATGAGATTATTTTGTGTTCGCAAAGACAATACAGAGGGTGGTTTGAACACTGGACCTTCATTTATTAGTGTTAGGGCCATGTTCCAAAAACCAATTGCACGTCAAAGATGCATAGAAGATGTTCAAACACTGGACCTCCCATTTATTAGTGTTAGGGCCATGTCTAGCCATGTCTCAAAAACCAATTGCATGTCAAAGATGCATAGAAGATGTTCGAACACTCAACCTCTATCTATTAGTAGCAGGTCATGTCTCGAAAACTAATTACGCATCGAAGACATAGAAAATGGTTCAAAAATTGGACTTCCCATTTATTAGTGTTAAGACCATGTCTCTGAAACCATCTCCAATACAAAAATAAACCATCTCCATTTATATTTATATTGTGGATGAGTATAAGAATGATTTACAAAAGTTATGGGTTAAGTTGTTAGAGAATTTTGATAAGATGTTAAATGAGAAGGTCAATAGGATCACGAACGAACTCATATCATTGAGAGTGTAAGGTTTTTATAGTGTGAGAGGTCTATGTAAATGTAATAGAGTTGTTTACAGTTGAGGTTGGGGTTGCATTAAATACTTAAGGATCAAGGTATATTTTGAAAATTTTATTAGATTTTAGAATGTTAAAATCAATATATTAAGTAAAAATAAAGAATATATTATAAATATTATATAATGTGAAGGGTGTTTATGTTAGAATAAGTAATTATTCTCTTAAGTTCTACTAGGATAGACTTACTTGAGTTTCCACTCCTTCATGAGTCAGGTGAACTCTCAGTTATAGTCTACATCAGATTTGATGAGTTGTTGTAATCCAACGACTCTCAATGATCAACTTTGTTATTTATACAAAGTTGATCCATGGAATAATCAATCAGTTCTATTTTTGTTTCTTCAAATCTTGTAATGCTTTGCAGTTCTACTCTTGGGAAATTCTAACATGGTACCAGAGCAGGATAGATTCTGCTTAGCATTCTCTCCTGAAGGAAGTTTCTGAATCTGGTTCTTATCTCTTATCTTTTTTTAATAAGGAGTTTTCTTTTCATATCTATTGTAGATTGCTCTCCTTTTATCTACAATTTTTTGAAAGTCTATTTATGGTTCTATCTAATTTTGTTTCACAAGTTCATTTTACCATAATAGATTCTCCTTATGTTTTAAAAGAAAGAGTGTTGATATTTGCTTCATAGGAAAAATTTTGAAATATTTTTTGCCATTTTTTCAAAGGCAATATATATATTTCTCCTTTCCTTTGGTTTCGTCGGTGGTTGCCTGCATTGGTCGTGGAAGCGCACGGAGTTCTCCCTCTGTCAGGCACCGTGGTGTGGGCCTACCAGCCGGAGCATCGTTGGGTAATGACGATCTTTTTTGGCATTCGTTTTCGTGGAGATCATTCAATTTTTTTGTCTCCCGAATATTTGTTCTGAAGTAGATCAAAAGTTTTTTTAATTACTCTCCTCACGTATTTATTGTCAGATGTTTGACTCATTAATTAAAATAGATCTTAATATAATATGTGGCAAGCTCTTCTCCAACATTGCATAAATCTAAAGCTTGGAGTGCGGTGATTTTGTTCGTCTTCCTCAATGGTCATTTGAAATGATCTTAGAGCTCAGCGGAGGCCAAATCTCAAAGATTTTTTCTCTACACTTAAACTCTAAGCTCACTTTCTATCCATTATCAGGAGCTTCAACTTTCTTATTCAAATATTTATATAAGTTGTGTGAATATTGCTCTCTAAACCAAAGCTTTTATTCAACATCAATATTTTTTTTGAATATGCTATAGTTGTGTTGAGTGAATATTGATTCTAGAGCTACTTATTTCACGTATCTGTATTCTTTTTTTAAGTACAATGAATGCTTGGCATCCGCTTGACATTCCTCTCTCTCCTTGCGCCATTCGAAAGTTCAAACTCCTTACCAGTCGTCTGTTGCATTGTGATTCAGGAAAACAAGGTATTATTTTTTTTATAATTATCTCCTTTTTTACCTCTCGAATGCAGTAATATCGTAGGTATATCATGCTCCTTTCGAAGAGCATGCAGAATAGTCGTAGTGTCTTCCTTGTTGTTCGAACACAATTTTTTGGGAGTCCTACCTTGGAAAACGGAGTGATATTTTGGAGTGCTCCTTTCTCTTTTTCGTAGATGATTCCCTCATTTTTTGAATTTCTTTAAGATTTTATTACTCGGTACTGTGAGTTACGTTCTCCTTCGAGTCCTTCGATGACACATCCAGATCAAGTCAGGTATTTTTTAGAAGTCTTGGAGTACCTTATCTCTATTAAAATTTTCATCTTTTGTAAAGTTCGATTTTTGGGCCCTGACAAAGCCCCAAGAGCTCTCTCCAGCTTCTTCATTATTTGAAGAAAATATCTTCTATTCGACTAGTTTTTTTAAAAACTAGTACCAAATAGTGATCTGTTCTTCACATTATAAGTTATCAAATCAATATTGTTGTCTTTTTCTTCTTTAGTGCCTATGTTTTTGGCCACTAAAGAGAAAATAAAAAGACAAGTTTGTAACCTCTTTAATAAAATTTTCTTGGGGGGTTTTAAGGGTGCCTTTTATGCACCTGTGTTATAGGCTTCAAGGGGAGTTGTTAATATTGGTCAAAACTTCTTATTTGTCTATTTGATTTTATTATTTTTTTAAGGAAAAATTCATACTTCATCAAATAAGGGAATATATTTGGATGATAAACTAATTATATGGTTTATTTAAAAATTTGATCATAAATTTCATTTCATTTCAATTCCTTGTTTTTAAGAAAGTAATATAATAAATATTTCCTTTCTATAATAATAAAAGAAATCAAATATTTTAAACAACCTCCATTATAACCTACATTCCAAGTATTGCACTTCTCAAAACTTATAGTTTCCCTCACGTAAGGGCGGGTTATTGAGAAAAATAATATATGGTTTCGTAGATAAAAATTTCAATCAAAAGCCTAAGTTCCACGTACCATTCCTCTCATTACTTATAGTTTCCCTCTCGTAAGGGTGGGTACTGAGAAGAATAAGTATAAAGGCCTGGCCTAATATTTTTTGCTTCATTAGCCTAAGTAAGGAATATCACCCTCCTCATTTACTTATAGTTTCCCTCTCGTCAGAGTGGGTAAATTGAGTAGATTGGTATTACTCTCAGGATTTTGTTTCAACCTTTAAAAGCTTATTTTAATTTGAAGTTAAGGGGGGATTATTGGTTCACTTCAAATTTCTTTGGAAAAATGAATATAATGAATATAATTGATCCTCTCACCCCTCATAACTATCATACATGGAAACCCAAAATATTAAATCTCATTTCTCAAAAAGGGCTCACACACCTGCTAGAAGAGAAGCAACCTGAATTTGAAAAAGAATATGAAATATTTGTTCATAAAGGGAAAATGTATGAAACAATGGGTATTATAAGCACTAATGTAAATGAAAGCTTATGGTTTCACATTACGGATTGTAAAACTCCTTATGAAATTTGGGAGAAACTAAAGAACTTATTTGGAAAAGTAGATCAAATAAGGTCAATGCAATTAGAGGTAGAATTAACAACATTATCTCCTGAAGACTTTAGCAATATTGTTGACTTTCTCACCAAATTTAAAGAAGTCCTTACTCAATTTAAAGGTAGTGGCAAGGATAAAAAATATGAAGAATGCATTTATCTAATTATTTATAAATTAAATGGTGTATTTCAAATATTCGCAACCACCTTTCTATCTACAAAAGATGCTCTTGGTGCAAGTTTCAAAATGCCCTCCTTAGAAGAATTTTGTGAGAGACTAACTAGAGAAGAAACAAAACTTGCAAAGTATGAGATCTCTTCCTCTTCCTCTAAAGCCTTAGTAGCATCCACCTCCACTAAAGAAAAATTCAAAAAGAAAGAAAGAAGTCCCATAACTTGTACTCACTACAAAAAGAATGGTCATTCTGTAAACAAATGTTGGAAAATATTACAACTAGAGGCAGCTATGAAGGATCAAAATATAGACAATAAAAAGAAGATAGGAAAAGCCCTAAATGTTCAAGGGAAGACCACCAATACTTCTTCTAATTACTGGGTACTAGATTCTAGAGCAACTCATCACATGACTGCTTCAGATGAGTCATTCTCTTCTATCTCCTCAAGTTCAACATGTAGCATAGAAGTTGGTGACTCTTCCTTTATCCCAGTCAAAGGAAAGGGTGACATATCCATTGATGGTGGCTCTATCAATAATGTTCTCTATGTTCCAAACATTGCAACAAATCTCCTCTCCGTCTATCATATTTGTACTTCTGGAAAGGGGAAAATTGTTCTCTTCTCTCCAACAGGAGTTGAGATAAGAGACTTTCAAGACCCCCACTCTCTTATAGCCAAAGGAGATATTGATCACAACACTCACCTATTTCACTTCAAAGGATTCAAAAATCCAGAAGGGGCCTCCTATTTTGTGGCTCATGGAGATCTTGAAAGCAAAATTTGGCATGAAAGGTTTGGTCATCTCAGTTATAACTACCTAAAGGAATTGAACACCCATGAAATGGTAACAGGTTTACCTCAAGTCTCTTCTATTGATGGAGTATGTCCGGGATGTGCTCTTGGAAAGCAACATCAAGATCCTTTCCACCCAAGTGGTTCTCTAAAAGCCTCATCCCCTCTAGAGTTAATCCATAGTGACTTGATGTTTTTCCCAGAGCCTTCTTTCAAAGGAGAAAAATATGCTCTAACCTTCATTGATGAATTTTCCAGAAGAACTTGGGTCTACTTCCTAAAATACAAAAGTGATGTTCTATCCCACTTCAAAATCTTCAAAGCCTTAGTTGAAAATCAGGCCTCTTGCAACATCAAGCAAATTTGCACAGATAATGGGGGGGAATACTGCAGTAATGAGTTCTCAATATTTCTATCAAGTCATGGCATCATTCATCAACATTCTGTCTCCCATAATCCGCAGCAAAATGGCATTGCAGAGAGGAAAAACTGAACATTGAAGGAAATGGCAAACTGTATGCTCCATTCAAGAGATCTTCCAAAAGTTTTTTGGGTAGAAGCTATTAACTATGCAAACTATATTCAAAACCGCACACCTCATAAAGCTCTTGACCATTTAACACCTGAAGAAGCATGGACTGGCTCAAAACCGGATGTCTCCTTCTTCAATATTTTTGGGTGTACAGCTTGGGCACACATCCCAAAGAAGAAAAGGAAGGCTCTAGATAAGAAAAGCAAAAATCTCATATTTGTTGGTTATTGTGAGGAAATGAAAGCATACAGGCTCCTTGATCCCACAACTCATGAGGTCTTTTTTCATAGGAATGTCCAATTTGATGAAACATTCCCTCAGAAAGATCCTCAACCATCCTCTTCCTCTATTGAGCCTTCTCCTATAGTAGAACCTCAATATAATGAAGAACCAACTTTAGAGATTAATTTAGAGATTGATGATCAAGATGAGGAACCTATAACTCCAACTCAAAGTCTTTCCACTCCTTCTACTCCTTCCACTATGCCAAAATGGGCCCGCACCATTGTTAAAGAAGCTACTCCTTACATCCAAAATCTTCCATCATCCAGATTAACCAACTCCATAGGCATTAGTCTTGTCTGTCCATAGGCATTGGTCTTGTCTATCAGTCTATTTCCTCTGATCCTCAATCCTTCAAAGAAGCAACTGGTATTAAAGAATGGGATGATGCCATGGAAAATGAATTCTCTTCCTTAATCAAAAATAAAACTTGGGATTTAGTTCCCCTACCTAAAGGAAGGAAATTAGTTCATTGTAAATGGATTTACAGAACAAAATATGGGCCTAATGGAGAAATTGACAAACACAAGGCTCACCTAGTAGCCAAAGGTTTCTCTCAAATTGAAGGAATTGATTATGTTGAAACCTTTGCACCAGTTGCCAAAATGGATTCTGTTAGACTGGTTCTTGCTCTGGCTGCTTCCCAAAAGTGGCATGTCTTTCAAATGGATGTAAAAAGTGCTTTCTTACATGGGGACTTAAAGGAAGAGATATTCATGGAACAACCTGCTGGTTTCACTCAAGACTCCTCTCTTGTTTGTAGGCTAAAGAAGTCTCTCTATGGCCTCAAACAAGCTCCTAGAGCTTGGTATGAAAAAATGGACTCCTTCCTTCTTTCCTCAAGTTTTTCGCATTGTGAGTCTGATAACACAGTCTACATTTGGAGAGATGAAGGAAAAATCACCATACTTGTTCTATATGTTGATGATCTACTACTCACTGGTAGTGACTTCACTCACATTCAGACTATAAAAGACTCCCTCTCTAAAAAATTTGATATGGCTGATCTGGGTCTAGCTCATTACTTCCTTGGGATCCAAATAAATCAAACAGATGTAGGAATTTCATTATGTCAACAAAAATACACTCTAGATCTTCTTCAAAGGTTTAAAATGACAGATTGCAAACCTTCTCCTACACCTTTTCAATCTGGAGTCAATCTAAGTACTTCCTGCACATCCCCTCTTTGTGATGCAACTCTATACCATCAGCTTGTAGGGAGTCTATTATACCTTACTCATACTCATCCAGATATCTCATATGTTGTTGGCTTAATATCCAGATTCTCTCATCAACCTCATTTCAGTCACTAGCAAGCAACAAAAAGAATCCTCCGCTACTTGCAAGGAACTACTCACTTTGGGCTCTTATATGAGGGAAAATCCATGGATATCATTGGCTACATGGATTCAGATTGGGCAGGATCAGTAGAAGACAGATGTTCAACTTCTGGCTATGTCTTTTGTCTTGGTTCTTCACCAATTGCTTGGTTATGCAAAAAACAACAAGCAGTGGCCTTATCATCTACAGAGGCAGAATACAGGGCAGCAATTTTAGCAAGTCAAGAAGCTCTTTGGCTTCGTCAGATTCTAAGAGAATTTGGTTTTTCCCATGACAAACCTTTTACTCTTTGGTGTGACAATCAGAGCACAATACATATTGCATGCAATCCAGTTGAGCATCAATGCACCAAGCACATTGAAATACACATGCACTTCATTCGACAACATATTCAGAATGGGGACATATACTTGGACTATATTCCAACTAAAAATCAAGTTGCAGACATCTTCACCAAGTCATTTCCTTCTCCGCGTTACATACAATTGCGAGAGAAACTTGGAGTATTACAACTACATTGAAACAAAGGTCTTTAACCTCTCCTTTTATTATTGTATTCTTTGGAGGATGGTTTTTTCCCATGTGGTTTTTTTACCATCTCTCATATATATTGTAAATGAGTACCTCATCAGGCCATGTTGTCGGGACTCATATTTTTGTTTTGTTATTAAGGACAATCTTCGCCATCCAAAGACATGCCTCTTTATTTCATAGCAGATGGTTTTTCCCATGTGGTTTTTTCACCATCTCTCATAAAAATTGTAAATGAGTACCTCATCAGGCCATGTTGTCGGGACTCATATTTTTTGTTTGGTTATTAAGGACAATCTTCGCCATCCGAAGACATGCCTCTTTATTTCATAGCAGATGGTTTTTCCCATGTGGTTTTTTCACCATCTCTCATAAAAATTGTAAATGAGTACCTCATCAGGCCATGTTGTCGGGACTCACCTCTTTCTGTATTAAGAGGACAATCTTCACAAACCGAAGACATGCCTCTTCCTTTTTCTTTTTTGGCAGATGGTTTTTCCCATAGGGTTTTTACCATCTCTTCAGAAAAGAAAACATTGTACATGAGTACCTCATCAGGCTCTGTTGTCGGGACTCATTTGCACAATACACCCCTAGTATCACTTAAGGGGGGTGTTAGAATAAGTAATTATTCTCTTAAGTTCTACTAGGATAGACTTACTTGAGTTTCCACTCCTTCATGAGTCAGGTGAACTCTCAGTTATAGTCTACATCATATTTGATGAGTTGTTGTAATCCAATGGCTCTCAATGATCAACTTTGTTATTTATACAAAGTTGATCCATGGAATAATCAATCAGTTCTATTTTTGTTTCTTCAAATCTTGTAATGCTTTGCAGTTCTACTCTTGGGAAATTCTAACAGTTTATAGATATCAAATATAGTTAATTTTGTGTAATAGAATGTTTTTACAATGATGTATTGGATTGGGTGATTGAGGAATATTTATGCCAAATATTTAATTCACAATATTTTCAGTTATGTATTATATTTAACTTAGGCTTGTGGTTAAGTCAAATGCAATCATAATTTACTAAATATTTAATGAAGATTTAGTTAAGGTTAATTATGTAATTTATTTAGTCAACCCTTCTACGAATAAGTATATTAAATTACTATCCATAGGCTTACATTAATAATGGCTATACTATTACATCAAGGTTGCATGTAAGGTTAGATCATATTATCCAATGTCAACCTTGTCCAACAAGTTCAAATTATCATCTTCCAACACCCCCATAATCTAAGCTTGGAGAAAAGAAGAAATGATATAAGAGGTGATAATATATCCTCCTTTGTAATGGATGCACAAATGAACCAAACAAAATTTAAACCTCTAAGGAATATCCAAACCTTAATGCATTATTTGGAGGTTTATTATAGAAAAATGCTCTTGCAATCACACAAGAATCTTCTCAAGTTTGACCATGACCATGATAGCTCATATTAGATACTCTCACATAATACAAATAACACCTCCTCTAAAACTCTAAGACGCTTAAACACTCGAACAAGAACCTCGACCATAACCTTAGCTAAGAAAGCTACTAGCTGCTCTAGTTGCCTTGCTAAAAATATATGATGTTATGCTTTTCATGAGAAGATCATTAATATAAAATGCAAATTCAATAGTCTATCCAAAAAATCTAAAACTAGATGATTGCTACAAGAATATCATCTCCTAAATGACATGTTAGAGCATAGGCTAGAGTATAGTCCATTCATAAGAAGCAATAAGAAAGAATAATCTTTGAATAAGGTACATCCAATCAATAGTATCAAAAGTCTCTTGATAGTCAAACACTTACACCTAAGATAACCTCATAGTAGTAAGGCATACCTTGTGTTGACCATCATATAGACTCCATATTATCATCATTTAAGTATGTACCCTTGGTTAGAAATTAAATCTTATAACTACTAGTAAGGCCCTTTTCCATGAGCAAGAGAGCAATCTCACAACAACCATAAATATTTGTGTCTACGAATAGACAGACAACCTCACACTATTTTTTAGTGTTCTTACCTTTGGGAAAGAGAACATCCTCTAATGTGTAAGTCCCATATTTTTTCAATCATGAACTTGAAGTAGTCATAATCAGTGTGTTCATGACAAATCCTATTGAAGTTATTTATCTTAACCAACATCACTAAAATCATTCTCCTTGAAGAAAGAGGAAGATAAGGAGCTTACCAAGTGTGTGCATTTAATCAAAACCAATACAATATACATGTACATGAAAAATTATGTGATTTGAAAAAGGACTCAAAATGATTTCATATGTAGAAGATATAGCCTCTAAAAATTTACCCCTTGATGCACTAAAAACACTACCAAAAATATGAATTCAAAATTTTAAATGTACCCTTGGTGAATTGGAAGGTATCATATGTCATAGGTTCAATAAATAAGAAATAGCCACTTGTCTCTCATGTTTACTACTGATTGAACTTGTGACTAGGCATGCAAGAAATGACATGTTGCCACTTGAAAAATTCTAGTTGGTCATTAACCTCCATATATACCAAAACATGTAATTGAGTTATCCATTTTGGTGTCACATCTGCCTCTATAGGTGCCACCTTAGTTGTAATAATATATCCATGTGTCAAGGTGGTCATAAAAGTACAGTGATAGAAGATGGGGTTTTGAACCTACTCATGTAAATGTGTTTTATATTCCTTAGGCTATCCAAAGGAGCAATCATATAATTGAGGTCATGGATGACTTAAAAAAAATTTAAGTTTGACTTTAGTAGATTATAAGCTTCAAAAATATACAATATCTATATTTATCTCCCTATGTGAAAAAATTCAAATCTAATATTATCTAGCAAGAAAAATCTTTTTGTACCTTCTTCTATTCAAACTAGTTTGTAGGTCCATCAAAAATCCACTCTTGACTATGTGATGAAAGTAAGAGAACATAAATGACACCTTTAACAAGCTTAAAAACTATATATGGCTTTTAAAATAATGTATTTTATACTCTCTAAAATGACCATCACATTGTTGTGATTAAGTAAGCATTTTTTACTACCAATAGAAATTAGATCTAAATTATCTAAATTGGGGGAGTGCATGCACCAAGGTTATGCATAAGGGGTAGTACCAAAAAATGTATTTATAAATTCAGGGTGAATCAAGGTGAAACATGTATAAACTATGGGGTAAATTTTTCAAAATTTTATAGAAAATTTATCAAAATATGGTGAATTTTAAAAAATGTTGCACATAAATTATAAATATTTTTGGGGGCACTTTTGACCTATTAAATCATCCTAAAACTTTATAAAAACACCACCATTATATTAGGCTCAAAAAGAGCTTTCAAAAGAGTACAAATATACCTATGTTTAGATATATTTTGATGCATTAATTTATGAAATGATTGTCGCTTACCATCTACTAGTCACCTTCTGCCACTTGCCATCTACCACTTGCCATGTGCCACTCACCATGTGTCACTCACCTTATGCCACTTGCCATGTGCCACTCGCCATGTGTCACTCACCTTGTGCCACTTACCATCTATCACTTGCCTTATGCCACTCGCCTCATGCCACTTGCCATCTGTCACTCGCCTTAGACCACTCACCTTATATCAGTCACCTTCTGCTAGTCACCACATGGTGACCAACAAAAGGTGGCTGGTAGATGGTGACTGAGAATCATTTCATCATTTTAGGCATCACAATATATATTCAAACATAGGCATATTTATACTCATTGGAAAGCTCTTTTCAAGCCTAATCTAATGGTGGTATTTTTATGAAGTTTTGAGATGATTTAGTAGGTCAAAATCTACCTCAAAATGATATTACCTCCTCACCACCATATTTGGGACCACTTTTGACCTATTAAATCATCTTCAAACTTCATAAAAATACCACCATTAGATTGGTCTTGAAAAATGATTTTCAATGAGTATAAATATGCCTATGTTTAGATATATTTGGATGCCTAAAACTATGAAATAATTGTCAGTCACCATATTCCAATCACCATATACCACTCGCCATCTGCCACTCACCTTGTGCCACTCACCATGTGCCATTCATCATGTTCCACTCACCTTGTGCCACTCACCATCTGCCACTCGCCTTGTACCACTTGCCATCTACTAGTCGCCTTATGCCACTCGTATTATGCCACTCACCTTCTACCACTCACCACATGGCGACTGGCAGAAGACGACTGGCATATGGCAACTAACAATCATTTCACAGTTTTAGGCATCAAAATATATCCAAACATAGGTATATTTGTACTCGTTGGAATGTTCTTTTTAATCCCGATCTAATAGTGGTATTTTTATGAAGTTTGAGATGATTTACTAGGTCAAAATCTACCTCAAAATAATATTACCTCATCACCACCATCTTTGGGACCACTTTTTACCTATTAAATCATCTTCAAACTTCATAAACATACTAGCATTAGATCATGCTTAAAAATATCTTTCCAAGGAGTATAAATATACCTATGTTTAGATATATTTTGATGCTTAAAACTATGAAATGATTGTCAATCACCATATTTCAATCACCTTCTACAAGTCGCCATCTACCACTCACCATCTGCCACTCTCCATTTACCACTCACCTTGTGCCACTCACCATCTACCATTCACCTTCTACTACTTACCTCGTGCCACTCGCCTTCTACTACTTGCCTCGTGTCACTCGCATTCTACCACTCGCCTTCTACCACGCACCTTCTACCACTTGCCTTCTACCACTAGCCTTATTTCACTCGCCATATGTCACTCGCCTTCTACCACTCGCCATATACCACTTGCCTTATGCTAGTCACCTTATACCAGTTACCTTATGCTAGTCACCTTATACCAATCGCCTTCCGCCAGTCACCTTCTGTCAGTCATGGACTCATGTTTTATCAATCATCTACTTTGTATCACTCGCTATCTAAAAATTTATATATTGTAATTGTATGAGAGTTGTTGTTACGGTTAACTATATATAATGGGGTACAAGAGTAAGGTTATGTGTAAGGGTTCAGCCCCAAAATGTATTTATAAAAATTTGGCAAATCAGTTTTCAAATCCAAGCAATTAGTGTCCAAACATATTTAGAATGTTCACTATTATTAGGGGTAATGTTTGAAATTTAGACTTAAAATGGTCAAATTATTATAAAATTGGGGCAAATTGACCCCAAAAAAAATTGCACCCATAAATTTTTGGTGAATGGACCCTGGTCAAGGGTCCCAAATATTATCCAATTCCAAAATTTGAAAATCCTAATTTTAGCCAATTTGGCGATAAATAGCCACTATGCATAACCCTAACAAGGGGTAAATTGGTAAGGTGAAAATTAAGCGGGAAACCTTACGATAACTTGGTGAATTTACCCTTAAAAAAATTGGATCCCAAAATTTTTGGGTGAATGGACCGACCTATATGGTCCCAAAATTCGTAAAATTAACATTGTGAAAATCTAAATATTCGTGCTAAATTGTAAAATTTTCCACTATGCATAACCTGGCATGCACTTATTAAATATCCATATATTTTACTCTTTGATAAAATTAAATTATGGATGATTATTAGAATGATATAAAAAGTAGTGAAGTGTGTTATAGATCATAAAATAATGAATGGAATAGTGAATGTTAATGTTGTGTATCATATTTTATGATATGATGGGTTGATGTAACAACTTAAGGCTTAACTCACATAGTTGTTCATTCCAGTCTTACTCCTTAGAATTTAAAAGAGAAAATTTTTGATTCTGTGAGGTTAAAGTTATAATTTAATTATAGTTTACCCAAATTTTAGTTTGTACCTAGGCATAATCTACTCACTCTGAGTTTTTTTTACTGTTGTAGTCGGTCTCTCGAGTGGTCGAGATTGGATAGATCATGTAAAGCTACCATTTAGTGAACACCTTCTCCTTTACTAGAGGTCTATGTTCACAGCTTGGGGTTGTCCTTCTAGGGCCCATAACATCTAGAGGGGTGGACACATAGTTCTCCGCACCATAACATGGAGGACATGGTTTCCAATAACCCAAAATATGTCCTTAATTTTCATTGCTACTTGTATATGTGCCATTTTAGAGTATAGCATTGATATACCTAGTTCCTAACTAAAGTCCATCGCCTTATGGAGTCATTTAAGGCCCACAAATTCTCTAGTCTAGATCTGGGAATAATAGGTCATGCTTGCAACAGACGATGAGACATCCCATTCCATCTCATCGTTGAACCTTCAAGCTCCTGAGGCTAGCAACTTCTAGGCCCGAATCTTTGCTAAAAATTCCCTAGTTGAGCACTGATCGTAAGACCCCTCATGGTACTATTCATGTGATAACCTTAAAGACGTCACATTTCACCTTTCACCTTTGTTATTTCCTAGCAAAAGAACCACTTGTCCTTTGTAAATTTTTTAGAAATTAGCTATCACCAAATGATAGTTGCCACTTGCAATCTACTATGTTGGAGTGGATAAATACCCGATCTTGGTGACCCATCAATGTTAAATTTGTAAAATATATGTTTCACAAGGATTCACCCATCTTGGTGTTATGCTTGAAGTCTTACCATGTGGTGAAAAAGAAAATTGTTTATACTTGAAGTCAACAATCCTTCTAATTCTAAGATTCATTCCCAAGTTCCAATAAGGGACATTCTATAATTATCATTATATTTTTCCAAAGCAACAAGGCTAATTACTTATATTTTCATTACCACCATAATTTATTTTTATATTTATTTTAAATCATGACTAGTATCTATTGAAAATAAATTATACTAAAAAAGAACTTTAATTTATTTCAATAATAAACCGTTTAATTCATATTAATACTTGCTCTATAATTATACATTATATTGCAATAATTCGAATGCAAGAATCAAAGATGTTAGTTTGTTTTTACGGAAAAACTTCACTATCAAAAGGCCCTCGATTTTATAAATTCTTAACATATAGAAGTAACTCACATACAAGAAATTACTTTCCTAAAAAACTCTGTTCGATCCAATGAATGATTAAACAGTGATTATTTTGCTAAAATCAAAAGAAACCCCATTAACTTTGCTCGAAAGATCAGGTATAAAGGATGTTTATTTAATGTTCGGTAAAGAGGCTCGCATACCGAAGTACTTATCTCAACCCTATGCAAATAGAATTCCTTCTAGCGCAAGTTTCCAGAGGGTTAAAAGCTTCATTTGGTCCAGAAATACCTACGATTCTGAAGTTAAGTGTGAGTTAGATTTGATTTTATGATAAAGATATTATAATACAGTTCAAATGCATCCAAGGCAACTGATTTTCGTCTATCCCTAGGTGCGTTATTAAATGAAATTAACATCCACCTCCCTTATTAATATTCATCTATACATTAGTTTAGATACAATAGATATTTAAAATGTTTTATATTCTTATATTTCAAATTTAAGTAAGAAATTCAACCTAATATCCTTACTTATTTCAAATTCGAAAAGAACTCTTCAATTTTTAATTAGTACTCACTTGGAATGAGATGCACGTATAAAAATTAATGCGGTGCAAGAAAGGAAATTTCGAAAATAGTGCTACCGATGAACAATTTCCAGTAATGTTGTTTAAGGCAGATTTAAAGTTGGAATATGGATGAAGGAGGTATGCTTTTTAACTAAATCATACGCCGATAGGCATTACTAATTTAATGATATGTTCAAATTGGAACCGGGTTTATCTTTCGATGTAAATAAAAGGTATTGCTTCCTTGCTAGCATAAGTTAAATAATTACAAGCACAGACCCCTCGACAAGTAAATCAACGAAACACCCCAAAAGGTTCATTTCTGACCTTGTAAGGCTTATGTTTAGGTACTCCTTTTCATAGGTAATCCACTTTGCACTAGCCCAATTCATACACTCCAGGGATTAAAGGATAAGGCAAGCAGTTTATTTAAGCAAGGGCTAAAATTTGACAAAAGGAAGGATTTATAAAAAGTACGATAAATGAAAACTATCTAAAAAGAGTTTCACTGGGTTTCTTTTGCAGTTCAAATTTTGGTGCTTTAATTTTTAAACACAACAATAACCATACCAGATTTGAAATGAAATGTTTGGAATTCCAAAGGACTATCAAAACCAAATGTCTATTTTCAATATACAATATTAAGTTACAAAGGTAAAGATAATTTACAGATAAGCTATCCAAAATTGCAATAATATCACACATTATCATTAAGATGTACTATTATTATTTTTAGGGAATGCTATACTAAAAGCAATTTTTTTAAAGCTTAACTCTTTATTTATATCACAGATAACCACAAAATTACATTAGTGTCAAAAATATATAAAACATATGCAAATGTGTTTCATACAGTGATCGAAATATTCTTGAGTGTAAGGTAAAAATCTCATTTAACTTCCAATTATCATTTTGTGTCAAATTTTACTAAACATGCAGTTGCGTACAAGGCTCCCTTAATTTAAAAGTATCCAAGGCCATTCCACCACTATCAGCAGAATAATATTACAACCTAATTAAAATTTTACAAACAAAAAAAAAAAGATAAAACTTCTCCCTAAATCTTCTAAATTTTGCGAAAGAGTTCATTCAATATTAAAGAGACAACAGTAGTTGGCAATCTAGAACAAGGACCAATGAAGCTTAAGACCATTTCAATTGTATCTCCCAAATTCCATTGGGGTATGGCAGAAAGATAGGAGTGATAGACATGCTTGGATCAGCATGGTCAATTTGGATGCAAAGCTAAATGAATACAACACTCAATCACAAGCATATGGCAATCTACTATGCAAACAACCACACACAATAAATAAATAAATAAATAAATAAATAAATAAATAAATAAATAAATATATATATATATATATATATATATATATAAAAGTCCATATTGCTTTCCATTCCAATTTATGTTCATGACTTAGCAAGTAAATATATTTTGGTTAATGTTTTGTAGTTACAGAAAAGTAACCTCCTTCCTATACATATATATAAAAGTCCATATTGCTTTCCATTCCAATTTATGGTCATGACTTAGTAAGTAAATATATTTTGGTTAATGTTTTAGTGGGTGTACATCACGTAGTTACAGAAAAGTAACCTCCTTCCCTTTTCCTTTCAAGGGAGACCAGAAAGATTTACCAATAAAAATAAATACTAAAAATATTTAACACCCATACCAGATCACCTATCTATCAATCACAGATAAAAAAAAATCTATCATTTGCAAACACATCATATGTCATTCACAGACATGATGACATTCATGAAAATAACTGACCTAGTAAACTTGATAATAGTCAATCAGTGCAATTCGAGAAGCAAAGCTTCAACCAGACAACAATCTTCTCAAAACATCCACCCTTGATTTTTGTTCCTTCCCCACTTAAGACTATTACATCCATTTCTTTAAAAGAAAAATAAAATTTCTGGATGAAATACACGTGGAATGTCTCATGCAAGTAAGTTCTTTAGGGGACTACCGAGTGGCCTGCCACAATATTATATGTATAATATATTTGTTTTAATTATGCTATCATATATATATATATATATATATATATATATATATATATATATATATATATATATAGAATAATAAAAAAAAATATATTATACATAATATATATATACTATTATTTAATTTTATAATATATACCCCTTATATATTTTATTTATTAAATTAATTAATTAACTTAAAACTATCATATAAGTGTAAATGATACACCATTAACCTAATGCACTCTAATGCATACAAATTTGAATAATTAACCTAATGCATTGTAAAGCATACAAATATGAATAATTACCTAATGCATTCTAAAGCATACAAACAGGTAATGCAGTCACAAATAGAATACCCTAAATGAATTTATTTAGTGACTTTCGTATAATCATAGACCATGGTGCATATTACACTACACATCATATTTTACAATACCTCATGTGGATATCCCTTATCTTTCTACTAGAAGGTGGACAACTGGTTCCTTTGATATGCTCTCTTGAAGGCCTTAACTTGTTCTTGTGCTCATAGATTCATTAGCAGTATCTAATTCTCAATAATATAAGCTGACAAATGATAATTTGGGTGGGATGTTACATACTCCACCATGAATGTACATAGTACCTTGTGTTAGTATCACAAAAATGAAAGAGTGTACCATGCACTATCAGATCAAAAACATGTATTCATAACATATTATTAGATCAAAGACACATAATCATAACATACTATATCCAAAAATTATTCATCAAAATTTAACTCTAAAATATGCATGCATATATATTCCAATGTTCAATCAAATAAAAATGGGAATTATTCTTTCATGACGACCACATCTTCCCATGTGGCATTTCTATTTGAATAGTGGTCCCACTGGACCTTGCATTGATCTACAATATTTTTTTTAGTTGTTTGGATTTGAATCCAAAAAAATTGATAGGCCAAACTTCAATGAGGCATGGGTTCGACATCTACAATTGAGAAACATACCACACATGTGATGGATATGGTACATACTTTCTGAGGATGAACACATTGAAAGTGTTGTGGATCTTGGATAAATTAGGTGGTAAGGCTAGTTTGTAGGCTACTAGATTGATTTTGCTGATGATCTCAAATGGCCCTACAAACCTAGGACTGAGCTTGGTGGATTTTATCAAACTTTTGGAGGGTTTTACTCTGAGGAAAACTTTATCATCTATAGTAAATTCTCTAGGTGTTCTCATAAGATCTCCATAGCTCTTTTGGTGATCTATAGCTTCCTTGAGCCATTTGCAGATTTATTTTAGTTGTTCCTCCATTTTTTTCACTATATCCAGTTTGATCATTGCTCGATATTTCAGATTATTCCAAGATAGGGGTGTTCTACACTTGTATCCATATAGAGTTTCAAATAGTACCATGTCTAATGTGGCATGATAGCTATTATTGTAAGCAAATTCTACCAGAAATAGGTAGTCCTCCCATTTTCTCTGGTGATCCATATAGTACATTCACAACATATCCTCTAATGCTTGATTAACTCTTTTAGTTTTTCCATCAGTTTCAATATGATATATGATGCTAATGTTGAGCTTTGTTGCCAAAGCTTGATGCAATGCTTACCAAAATTTGGATGTAAATTAGGATGATCACCTCAAGAAATCTTTGCAGACACACTACTTCTCTAGAAAATGTTTGGGCTACAACGGGTGCATCATCATGTACATTTCATGGTAATATGTGAGCTACCTTGGTCAAATTATCTACTATAACTAAAATAGTATTATTTCTTAATTGTGTTTGAGGTAGAACTATTATGGAGTCCATGGAGATGAATTACCATTTTTGAGTAGATATTTCATAAGGATATAATCATTCTCCTAGATGTTGGTGCTCAACTTTGACCTTTTGGCACTCCAAACATCTTGCCATAAAATTTGTTATGTCCTTTTTCATTCCTAGCCAGTGGTATTCCTTTCTCAAGTTCTTGTTCATATTTACCACTCCTAGGTGCATGGAGTACAAAGCACAATGTGATTCTTGTAAACTTGCTTTTCTTATCTCCTCATTTTTTGGTATAACCACCCTATTTCTAAAATATAATAGGTCCTCATTGACCTCAAAATCCTTGCTTTTGTCATATCCTTGCTCGATCTAAATTTGGTACTAAATGTAGAATTTATCGTATTCTTATAGTTTTTTAATTTTTCTAGGTAAACCATACTAACACTATGTCATGGAAGCTATATGTTTTCTTCTACTGAGTGCATCTACTAACTTGTATTCTTTCCCTTTTATATACTCAATTCCAAAGTCATACACTGCTAGAAATTTTTTCTGATATCGTTGCCTAGCATTTAGCAATGATTGGGTGAAAATGTATTTTAGACTTTGGCGATCTATCTTAAGCTCAAAGGATTTACAAAGTAGATAATGTTACCAAATTTTTAGAGCATGTACTACAAAAAAAATATAGATCATGGGTGACATAATTGATTTTATGTTTCTTTAGTTTTTTGGATTCATAAGAAACTAATGTATCATCTTGTATAAGAACAACTTCTAAACCTTTTAAGGAAACATTAGTACATACTGTAAATGGATTATTTGGATTTGGTATCTAGAGGATAGGTGTTTTTTTTAAATTCTCCTTGAGTATTCTAAATGATTCCTCACATTGGACTATTCATTTAAAAGCTCTTCCTTTTATTTGTAGTTTAGTTATGGAAATAAAATAAACTTCTTACCTTTGTGATATTTGTGGGGTTTGGCCATTCCATAATGACTTCTATCTTTTTGGGATATATGACAATTCCTTTGGTTCAGAGTATACACCCCAGATATTATACTGGAGGGATGTAGAATTCACACTTTGATAACTTATTGTATAACTAATTCTTTTTGAGGATTTCTAGAATAAATCTCATGTGTTGATCGTGCTCCTTCTTAGTCTGAGAGTAAATCAGAATATCATCTAAGAATACCAATAAAAATTGATATAAATGTTATTGAAATACACTATTTATTATATTCATAAATATGGTAGGGGCATTTGTTAAGCCAAAGGGTAACACTACAAATTCATAATGGCCATATCTTGTTCGAAAATTAGTCTTTAAGGTATATTCTTTAATTCTTAGTTGGTTATAATTATATCTAAGATCAATTTTTGATAATATGATGGCCCCCCTTAGTTGGTCAAAAAAATCATCAATTCTCGATAGGGAATACTTGTTCTTGACTATCATCTTATTGAGCATCCAATAATCAATACATAGCCTTATATATCCATTATTTTTCTTAATAAAGAGAACTGGAGCACCCCATGGTGATACACTAATCTTGATGTGTTATTTTTCTATTAATTCCTAAAGTTGAGCTTTGAGCTCTTGTAATTATATAGGGGTCATTCTATAAGGAGCTTGAGCAATAGGTGCTACTCCAAGTAAGAGTTCTATGGAGAAATCAAATTCTCTCTGAGGTGGGAGTCCTAGCAATTCTTCAAGAAATACATCTTTGAATTCGTTGAACATTGGGTATTTTTGAAAAAGACCTGAGCTAGACTCAATTTCTTCCCTTTTATTTATTTTGACTACATAAATCTTACACCCTTTTCTTAAGGTTCTTTTAGCCTGCATGGCTAAAATAAAGTGAGGTTCTAAAGTGTCTCAACCAAAGTGGACTCAGATTCTTTGTTTAGAGTCATCTGTATAGTCTAACCATATTTCTTCAAAGTTTAGTAAAGCTTTGTGAGATAGCCCACAACAATCACATGCAACAGCATCAGCATCCCATAAAAATCGAAGAAGCATGTCAATAGATAAACATAATACTAGGGCATGAGTGGCGCGTTAACCCACCACAGCGAGGCCAAGCGTTATGTCTACCACTTTGGGCACACAAAGATCAACTTCTGCCCAGAGACCTCATAATGACATCAGTGTCGAGGTCGGACCCTATCCTCCTATCCGTGCATAGGGCTGATCCATTCGTGCCCATACCTCCAGAGCCAGATCTGGAGTGCAAAGACCATCAAGCTGGGGGTACCTCTATCTCCTGAAGAGCCATAATCCAAACAAAAAAGCTCCAAGGATTATCGCAATCACTTGGTCACCCCAAAAAGCTCCAAGGATTATCACAATCGCTTGGTCACCCCAAAATCTCCAAGGATTATCGCAATCGCTTGGTCAAAACCCAAAAAGCTCCAAGGATTATCGTAATCACTTGGTCACCCCAAAAAGCTCCAAGGATTATCGCAATCACTTGGTCACCCCAAAAAGCTCCAAGGATTATCGCAATCACTTGGTCACCCCAAAAAGCTCCAAGGATTATCGCAATCACTTGGTCACCCCAAAAAGCTCCAAGGATTATCGCAATCACTTGGTCACCCCAAAAAGCTCCAAGGATTATCACAATCACTTGGTCACCCCAAAAATCTCCAAGGATTATCGCAATCCCTTGGTCACCCCAAAAAGCTCCAAGGATTATCACAATCGCTTGGTCACCCCAAAAAGCTCCAAGGATTATCGCAATCGCTTGGTCACCCAAAAAAGCTCCAAGGATTATCACAATCGCTTGGTCACCCAAAAAGCTCCAAGGATTATCACAATCGCTTGGTCACCCAAAAAGCTCCAAGGATTATCACAATCTCTTGGTCACCCAAAAAGCTCCAAGGATTATCCCAATCGCTTGGTCACCCAAAAAGCTCCAAGGATTATCGCAATCGCTTGGTCACCCAAAAAGCTCCAAGGATTATCACAATCACTTGGTCACCCCAAAATCTCCAAGGATTATCACAATCGCTTGGTCAAAACCCAAAATCTCCAAGGATTATTGCAATCGCTTGGTCACCCCAAAAGCTCCAAGGATTATCGCAATCACTTGGTCACCCCAAAAGCTCCAAGGATTCTTGCAATCGCTTGGTCAATCCCAAAAATGCTCCAAGGATCTCTAAAATCGCTTGGTCAATCCCAAAATGCTCCAAGGATTTCCACAATCGCTTGGTCAAAAATCAAGAAAATTCAAAAACAACAAAAATCATCAAAAACAACAAAAATTTGCATTTCATTTCTAGGCATGCTCAAATTCACCAATAGAGAGTTTTCTCGCATCTCATCTTCATATTCACGAAAATCAATCCATCAAAAATACAAAAATATGTAGCTGCATCAAGCATTGCATCCATACATTGCATATTTGTGGTCGTACAGGTCAAAGGCACCATAGGCTGTAATTGCTCTGCTATTCCATCTTGTTCCCCACTGTTCCATGTTACAAAAACAACAAAAACACCATGCATTGCTTTTACCACACTAGAGTCAGTGGTCTTTTAATGTATCAGGGGTTTTCATAATTCAGTCATCATTTGGCTCTTTAGCCATGTAATGTACCGAGTCAGACAGGTTTTACGAAGGTAGAGTTACACTTGAAATACACCTTGTTACGTAACATCCCAACAAAAATTAAAACACATAAAAATTCCTAAGTTGTGTGAATGAAAGATGAAACCTGCACAGTAATTCAGGTCACCATAAGCGAAATGGTTATCTTGCTCATCCCCCCATGCGAATGGTTCCAGAATACTGAGAATTCACAAAAGGACAAGCTCTTTCCTATCCACTCACCTCCATATACAGTGGTTTTCACCACTACCAAATTCCAATCATAGTTGGTTCCCAAAGTTGTAAGGATTTGTACTACATGTCCCTACCAAGGATGTGTAGTCATCCCCAAGACCTAAAAGGATCAACGCCATTCACGAACAAAATTCCAACAAATCATCATCCTAACACTTTCCATTCACCTTTGGTCCCCAAGTTGTAAGGATTCGTACTATCTTCCCCTAACCAGGATGGGTAGTCATCCCCAAGGCAAAAAAGATCAATGCCCTTACTCCATAATATCAATCACCCCTTGGTTCCCAATTTCGTAAGGATTTGTATTACATGTCCCTGCAAAGGATGGGTAGTCGTCCCCAAGGCCACGAGGATCAAAGCCATTCACAAGCTCAAATTCACAATACTCAAAACTCAAAATCAAATAACAATGGTTAGCACCACTATTCAAAATCCTTGCTAAAAAAGAATTAATAAACAGTTATTTTCATCACTATATAGACGAGCAACTTTCCAAATCATTCAGCCAACAAATATCCCAAACTTGAATCCCTAGAATTCTTAGCATTCGAAAAACCATCTAGGTGATCCTCATTACAAGTTTGGTTGATAGCCTATCTGGCAATGGTGGTATCCTACCCGCATGACGATATGTCTGTCACATTCGCTTTGCATGTGTGTAGACCAATATTTGCATGTGGATGAGCTAGCTTATGGTATCTTGGATAACACCGTAGATTAATCTAACTACATACAACAAAGGAGTTAGTGGAGCTAATTAGGTGATCCTTAGTACAGGTTCGGTTGAAAGCCCATTCTGCACTCGGCGGTATCCCGACAAATACCACATAAATGAAATCAATTGCACACACAGGGATGTGAAATAGCTTGGTCAAAAACAATTTCGATTCATACCTTGTTCAAAAGTCTTGTAAGATAAAGTACAGTCGTAGCTAGTGAGTTAAAACTGTCTGAGTCTCAGAAAACCTTAGCTACACTTCTAAACCAACTGTGCTACTTTTCATCCTTACAATACCATCAGAAAATACAAAAAAAGAAAAACCACAACTACACATACGAATTCATGCATCATAGCAATCACCTAAAACAAAATAAGAAATAAAAAGCGTCCTAAACAGTCTATGGCGCCATAGCCAAACATCACAAATTCCATTCATCCATTTCATTTTGCATATCACATAAAAATAAAAAACATTTGCATTCATCATAACATACGCATTCATCAAAATAAATAAACATGCATACATCCATAAGAATCAACCATCATGCATAAGATCAAAGAAAATCAAAACAACAAAACAACAAAACAACAAAAAAATGCAACACAAACAAAAAGCAATAAACATTGCCAGACACAAGTGCTCTTGCACTTAACCTCTTGGCATAGAAAAATTGATGTCGAGGTTTACATTGTCACTATCCTACTCTTGAAGAAGGCTACCATAGCCGGACCGCTCCACGGGAGGATGGATTTTTGACAATTTAATCCCCAAATGGCGTCACAAAAAAATCAAAACAACAAAAAATGCAACACAAACAAACAACAATAAACATTGTCAGACACAAGTGCTCTTGCACTTAACCTCTTGGAATAACAAAATTGATGTCAGGGTTTACATTATCACTATCCTACCGTCGAAGAAGGCTACCATAGCCGGACCGCTCCACGGGAGGATGGATTTTCGACAATTTAATCCCCAAATGGTGTCACAAAAAAATCAAAACAACAAAAAATGCAACACAAACAAACAACAATAAACATTGCCAAACACAAGTGCTCTTGCACTTAACCTCATGGCATAACAAAATTGATGTCAGGGTTTACATTGTCACTATCCTACTCTTGAAGAAGGCTACCATAGCCGGACCGCTCCATGGGAGGATGGATTTTCGACAATTTAATCCCCAAATGGCGTCACAAAAAAATCAAAACAACAAAAAATGCAACACAAACAAACAACAATAAACATTACCAGACACAAGTGCTCTTGCACTTAACCTCATGACATAACAAAATTGATGTCAGGGTTTACATTGTCACTATCCTACTCTCGAAGAAGGCTACCATAGCCGAACCACTCCACGGGAGGATGGATTTTTGACAATTTAATCCCCAAATGGCGTCACAAAAAAATCAAAACAACAAAAAATGCACATAAAAACAAAGCAATAAGCATTGCCGAACACAAGTGCTCTCGCACTTAACATCTTGGCATAGAAAATCGATGTCGGGGCTCAAATTATCACTCTCCTACTTCCCTAAGAAGGCTACCATAGCCGGACCGCTCCACGGGAAGACGGGTTTTCGATGATTTCACCCCATTACGACATCACCAAAAGGGTTAACACCCACCAAAAATAGGTCCAAATGTTGGAAAAATTGCACATGCTTAACGATAAACCATCTAAAGGTACCCTTACACAAGTCATCTTGGGTCAAGCGACTCGTCGCTTTTCTCACGAAGGTCATTCCCTCATCGATTCGTCGCTTGAGGGGGTAGTCACACTTAGTCACCAATCAACAATCACACACCCAATTAAGGAAAACGACATGCATTCAAATAATCATTGACAAATATAATCACGCTCATGCTTGGGGCAGCAAACAAGCAATAATAACAAATCGATCAAACGCGATCAAACACTTGGCATTCCCGAAGCATGAACTCAAGGTTCCCCCGTGGATAAAAGGTTGCGCCCTTTGCCTATTCATGACTGATCAATGTCTAAGTTCAAGTCACACCTCACCAAAATAGGTTAATACTTGAAATCAAATTCCTTAGCTTGTCAGAAGCAAGGATTCAAGAATACATGCCCTTTCCATACTTGGGGCATCAAAAGTTGGTTAGGTTACCAAAAAACCCTAATCATTAGTGCTTTGGTTATCTATTTTTGCTTGGCGATGTGCCATGCACAGTGCATCCCAAAAAGGGGCATCTATAGACACCAAAACAGCACCAATCCGATTATGTGACTACAAACACTGATCGCTTTGACACACATAGCCCCCAGGGAAGCCCTCAGAGGTTAAACAGTGGTCTTAACCACTTTTACAACAATTTTGGAAGGTCAGAAGGCAATTTGGCACCTTCGGACAACCTACTCCAAATCCGTCCCACCCTGGGACAAATTCAAATTGGAATCCGTCTCACCAAGGGACGAATTCTGAATTCATCCTTGGGTAGGACGAATTCTAGGTTTAACGGGCAAAAAGAAGAATGGCACCAAGTGGTAGCTAGGGACAGTCAGTTGATGACTCCTGCCTCGCACGCGTGTGTGGGTGAACAGATGGGCCGTTAGAGGACTGTCACAAGGGCAGTTATGAAAGCCCAAGTCATGGAGGACTCCCCTCCCTCATGGGAAGACATGACTGCCACTTGGCACCTATGACCAACACATGGCGCTTATGCTTCCCTCTCAAAAGAGACCCCATGGGTCTATAAAAGGTGAGACTTTTCTCACCCAAAAAGGACAGATTGGAGGTGATTTCAAGCAATGAAGTGCTGTCCGATTGATTACCCATTTGCATCTTCTTGATTCACCTTCTCACATCCACTAATCTCTTTTGCAAGGGAGGTTCTTGGGTGGCTTTTGGAAGCGTGGATCCAACCCAAATCCAACATTTGACCACCTTACACCACCAATTCGCAGACACCCCAATCCTAAGAGGTTTTGGACCCATCCCTAGTGGATTGGCTCCGAAATCAAGTGCCAACAGTGGGAGGCCCACTTGGGCACCCCGCATTTTCTAAGTTTTGTTTTAAAAAGCATTCTAGATTATTGGTTCATGTTGCATATTGTGTTATTCTGTTTGGTGAATTCGTAGCTTCAATTCCATAACATTTTGATTATATTTTATCATGCAATTTTTCGCTTTGTTGTCTCACTAACTTGCAGGTGGCAATATCGAATTCCTGAGGATAGAGGCCAAATTGGGAGAATCCGACCATCTGGGTCGTCCCAAAATGGCCCCAATTACCTAATCCCCCTATTTGTAGGTGTTTTGGAGGTCTCGAGAATCGACATTGGAGCAGTATCACTTCGGCTTTTCCAACACAGTAGAATTCGTCCCACCCAGGGATGAATTGCAGTCAGAATTCGTCCTTCCCAGGGACGAATTCCAGGTGAAGGTAGATTGGCCGACTGTTTTAGTGGCAATGGACTTCCGGTAATGTCTTCTGACCTCTGTCAAATTTGCAGGTGACTTAGATCCATTTTATTCACTGTATTCGACAATCTTTTGCATGCATCTTTTGGCAATTTCAAAGAACAAACACTTCTTATTTGTAGCAGGTGCTATTGACATCTTTGTTGTTTCTTTGTTCACAGGAGGAGCAGCAGAGGTTAAGGACTCATCAACATCAGTGGCGGCATCGTCTTGGCCCGCCCATCTCAAGTGTGGGCACGCGGGAAAAGGAACATTAAGTCTTGATTGTAATCAAATTCTTTAACACTCCTAGCCCCTGAAAAGGGAGGAGGCGTCTTTGTAACAGAGATCAAGAGAGTTTAATGAAAGGGTTGTGTTTTCTCCATTTGCTTGTATCTCATTTCAATGCGTCTCTTTCATTTCATGCATTCTACGTTTTTAGGACTTAAGCGTATTTGATTTTGAATGCATCGCAATTAGTGTTTCCTTCGCCCAGAATCTCGTGCTTTCATCACCAATATGTTGAACTAGTTTTTGTTAGATTTCAAAGAAAATTACATAAACTAGACCATAAAGTATTTATTCTTAATAAGCAGATTGTATATAATAGAAAAAAGTTTTTGTTGTGATTCATATATATTATTCTTCATGTTTGTTGTTGTATAAATTTCATTTATTTATTAATTTTAAAACCTTTATAAAAATAAAATATCTTATAATATTTATCATAAAAATTAAAAAAATACTATTAATTACCAAATTTTATATCAAAATAATATTATATCTATTTAAACTAATCATTAATATTTATATTAAATAAAAAAAATATTTAATATTTTCAAATTAAATAATGAAAGTTCTAACATAGAGATCTAAAAAATTGTCCTTTACCGAAATAAACTATATCCTTTTAAACGAGTTATACGACCATTAATTTATTAATGATATTAAACAATATTTTCAGTTGTCAATTGGAGCACTACCATGTCCTTTAGCATCAGCTTGACGTCTTTCTTTTTATTTTCTTGTTATTAATTTGTTTTTTATCAACTTGTTTTTAGGTAAGTTTATATTGGTTTAAATTTTAACAAAGTTTGTTGTAAAAAGTAGTAGTTTCATCTAAAATTTATGAACACCAATTTAAAGATACAAATTCCAAACATTTAATAATCCATTTCACACAAACAAAGAGTAAATTAAATTTAGATTTAATAAATAATATAGCTATAATTTAAATCTTACACTTGTTAGCTGATTGTAACCAACACTGCTTTTACCTTCTAGTCATCTCCTTTCTTCCTTAGGTATCAATTGCTTTTTCACATGTCGAGTTTTCGTCTATTACACGTAGACAAAGAAGACACTATTAATTCAACTCGTCTAGAAATTTTAATAATATTTTTATTTTCAAGTTATTGTTATACATGGCAATGGTTAATATGGTTTGTTTGCAAGTTTGCAAATAGAAAGCACAATTAAGGACTTCTTGAAGGTATTTTTAAAAATTATTTTTTAAATAATAATAAAATATTAAATTATTTTTATTAAAGTTATATTGTTTTAAATGTGGTTTAAAGTAAAAATAGTATAAAAAAATAAAATCAAAATCAAAGTTTTTGGGGTGGTCAAAATTTTGGAGTTTGGTTGAAAGAATATGGAAAGCTAGGTTGTGGAGGATAAATGTTGAAAGAACGTAGAAGGTTAGGTTGGTTGAAGGAGCTAGGAGTTACAAGGCTGAGATGGCTAAAGGAGCGTGGAAGGTTGGTCCAGCTAAAGGAGTTGTAGTAGAAAGCTAAGATGCTAAGTGGAAGCCTGGGAAGACTGAAGGAGCGCGGAAGACTAGTTAAGCTAAAGGAGAATGGAAAGGTTGGTCTTTGTTGGGTGGAAGACTTGTTTGAGGTTGGATCGACTAAAGGAATCACAACAACAAACTCGATTGTTAAATGAAATGCAACAATAGTTTGGGTTGTTGGGTGGAAGGTTGAGACATTTTAACGCCTTTTATTTTATTTTTGATGTGCTTATGAGTTTAGAACCCATAGGGATTGGGGTGGTTTTTTCCCTTTGTGTTGTAGGAGTGAGCCTTTTTGCATATTGACCAAATTTTTTTCGTTCCTCTTGCAAGATTGGTTTGTTGTGCTAGGTGTTGGTGGTTTGTGCTTTGAGTATCAAGGTTTTTTTTTTTGGGTTGGTTTTGATTTTGATTATAAATTTGATCACCCCTTGAAATCATTGTTTTGGGCAGGATTCTAGTGGTTTGTTGCCTGGTTCCTGTTTTGGGTAAGTTCTTTAAATTTTTATTCATAATTAAGCACCCTTGGTTTCAGATATTTGCTTCTTGTCTTGGACGAGATGGTTTTATTTCGGTATTTCTACTTTAGGATGTGTTTTTCCTATCGAAGGTCAGTGTTTTTGAATTTACCTTTTGATTCATATTGGAGCAATCTAACCCCTGGTTTCGTTGCAAGTTTTCAATTGTTTTGGTGGGGAGGGGAAAAACTTAAATTTGAATTTAATCAAAATTTAGACGGGAACCTAATAGTTCTTTGGTATGTTCCTTCCTATTGGGGATTCGTCCTATAGAAATTGTGGGGTATGGTTGTGACCTCTCTACAAGGTTGAGCAGAAGGTTGTTTAGTAATACTTTCTAGCAGATTTCTTTATTAGTTTGGGGTTTGACCCTGTGTGCCTACTACTAGAAGGAGTTCTTGTTGTTGGTTGCTAGGTGGTGGTGGTCAAAGTTACCAGAATTAGGATATCTGTTATAGATAGAAAGGCCTAATTTTTACCTATGATTCAAACTCGAGTGCTCTTTTTGTTTGAGTAAAAGTTTTCAAAAATGAGCTCTCCTTTCATTTATTTTTTAAAATTCAAATTGGTATTGGATAGCATTGTTGGTTGTAATGTTGAATCCGTTGATCAATATTTCTAATTCTTGAGGCACAGTTAGTTCATTGGCTTGGGTGGGACGCTTAATTTTGATTTTGTTTTTAAATCCTCCAAGTTAAGATAGAAATGTTGTTTGTTTTGGATCTATGAGATCCAACTCAACTTGTTTTCTGGGTTGGAGAATGCCGGATCAATTTATGTTGGATATAGGATCCAAGTCTAGGGTTATGCATAAATGGTTGGCCTCAAAATGTACTTGTAAAAAAATGGTGAATCCTAACTAAAATCAAGGTGAATCCTAAGCAAATCAAATCAGTCATCTTCACACCAAAATTTGGGGTATTTGAAGCCCTAAAAAGAAAGGTCATATTTGGAGTATATTTTGACCTATTAAATCACCTTATAACTTCATAAAACACTACCATTAGATCAGGCTTGAAAAACGCTTTCCAACGAGTACAAATATACATATGTTTGGATATATGTTGTGGTAAATTAACCCTAAGAAAACATTGGTCCCAAAAATTTTAGGCGAATGGGCTGACGTCAAGGGTCGTCATATTCACCAATTTCTAATTTTGGAAATCCTAATATTCATCCAATTTGTGAATATTCTCCACTATGCATAACCCTAGATCCAATTCTTAAAATTTGGTTGCTTTTGGTTCAGGTTGAATAGGAGCCACCTGAGTTTGGTTTATTTTATCTAAAGTTTAGTCTCTTTTTTCTTTAGGTGGATCAGACCTTCTTGTGTTTTGTCTTGGTTTCTCTTTGAATGTTTTTATTGCTAGATCTCAGGTTTAGAAATTCTTTCAAAACCCTTTCTTATACCTAATAAAAATATATATATATATATATATATATATATATATATATATATATATATATATATATATATATATATAATTCATTTTTTATTAAAATTTGATTAATAGTAATTAGATATATTTATGAAAAGTTGAATTGTTTGCCATTACTCTACCAAACCTTAACCCTCTATGAATTCAAATATCATTTTGTCTATGTTTTTCCAATCTTTATATAGTTTTACTTATTTCCAATTTTGTTTAATAGTTATTTTCAATTTTTTTTAATAGTTATTTTCTTATATGTCAATGTGATTGATGTATTAAGGTATCTTCATATCATTAGAGATATTATGCTTCCTAATAAGTACATTGTAGTAAATTCTTACTTTGTTGTCGACTCAAAGTTATTTTTTTAGAATAATGCTAAAGAGGTAGACAATGCCTTCAATTTTATTTGTATAGAATAATCCTAAAGAGATAAAAAATGCTTTAGATATTCCTGACATTTTTTTTTATTAGCCTTAGCCAATAAAACTATGGGATTACCAATGGAACTCTAATTGGTGGGGTGAGAGGCAACATGAAAATTGTTGTATTGTTTAGCCTAATATTATTTTTGTTGGATGTTCACAAAACATGGCATGCATATCATGTTATGTCTTTTGAAATGTGCTAACCATGTTTGGGATCTAGGAAAATGATAGCCCAAATTTTACATCCTCTTGTACATTATTGTATATTGTTGTATAAATTTTTGGTGTTCATGTTTTTTTTAGCTTGGTTTTTTTGTGCTTTATCCTTAATTTTTGGTTTTATTTTATTTTCTTGTTAGTTTACATTAAGTTAAGTTTCGGTTTGTATTTTTAATTTTGTGTTTTGGGTTGTTCCCTTGTTTTGAGGTGATGTTTTGTGGTCACTAATTTATGGCCTCTTGATTGTTTTTGTGTTCCTTTGTTAAGTAGGTTGGAATACCTAATCTGAAAGCAGGTGAACTTGAGAAAAGGGGGATGAATTATTTTATGATCATGTTCAGATTTTGGGGACTAAAATGTGGAGAGTGGAACAATGAAACATTTTGCCAAAGCTCCACATATAACTCACATATTAAAGGGTATTCTTGAAAGTCCTAAATGATGGAGTTATCTCGATTTGCAAATTAAGGCAAAAATCCAATATGCTCCATATCTAACTCCAAATACCCATGTGAGGCATAAATTTTTGCAAAGCTATAAAAAAATAAAGCAAAGGAAAACATGCTAAAATTAGTCACTAATTCTAGATAAAATCTATCGGGGCTATAGATACTTGATTGGCAGTAGGGCTCTATCTAGACACAGCTTGATCAAAATAAAAGCTTTGCAAGAAATCGATCAAACACAAAGGGTAATCTAGATAAACTCTACCAGGGTTATAGATTATGACCAGTAGTAGGGCTTTGTCTATAAAAATTATTTATGAGCAATATTTTATAGCCTAATGCAAGTCAAGTGATGGAATTCTGATGGTTTTCAAGGATACAAAATGAATCACTTTGTCACACACTGAGCAAAGGTATATGGATTAGTTTTTTTTATTTGAAGTTGTTTACCCCCACCTTCTCAAGACATAACTAAATAATTCATATTTAGTTGATATTTTATGTTCTCATTTCAGATTGGATTCTTCACCCAAAATTCTCATGAGCATTTCCCAGCAGAGTTGTTATTTATTGTAACTATTGCACAACTAGCCCCAATAATTGGGGACCCACCTTTTTTTTGGGTTTGAGGGTTTTGGTGTTCTTGGAGTGTCAAATCTCCACGAGTCCTCACCTGTGGAGAGGGTTGTCCCTGAATATGTTCAATTTTTTTTTGTCATTATTATTTTCATTTATTTATTTTCGATTTGTGTCTTGGGATCGAGTTGTTAGATTTCAATTTTTATTTTAAACTTTAAATGTTAAATTTAAAGTTTATTTTTATTGTCTTGAGCTTTAGTGGTTAAAGTTGTTTGATTTGAAATGAATAAAAATATATGTATATATTTTATATATATGAGAAAAAAAAATAAAAAATAAAAGTAAATAAAGAATATATTATATATATTATAATAACAATAATAATAATAATATAATAATAAAAAAGTCTTTATATATAATAATAAATAAAAATAAAGATTTTGACGCCTTTTAATGAAAACATTCATCAAGGGTTATGTGAGAATTTTTTATGTCAGTTTATTTAGTTTGATTTTATTGTATGATCTGGCCCTTAATTCATATAATCTTTGCAGATTATACAAGGGTCACATCATGACAACATAGTCAAGGACGAACAGTAGAGGACCACATAAGTCGTTCTACCTGATGGATTATGTGGAGATATGGATATCCACGTGAGCAAACAGAAAGTGATGACATGGGGCTCGACATGAATTCCAATATGGGTGTGGTTTTCAATGAACAAAATATTTGGTGGATAGATTACCGAATGATTTAGGCACCAAGGGTTCATCATTTATGTTGAGGAAATCAAATGAGAACAACTTTGCATGGCATCGACATGGTATTCTTGGAGGACTTGATAACATGGCCAATAGGCTCAATGGAGGATGTGGTATGTGATTGCACAGTGAGCGGTGCAGTGGGCATCAATTATATTTTACGATAATGGAAATCACAGATGATGGGGCTGATGATTTGGCAACTTAGATCCATGAGGATGACATCTTCAAACATGAGAATGTTAGGTATATTATAGACAATGTGGGAGAGATGTTGATAAGGAAGACATCTAGACAATGTGGTAGGAACCCAAACTAGCATCAATGTGGTTACGTGGAGATGGATGACAAGGACCCTCAGACCATCCACGCATACAATATACAACATAGATGTACACAGTTCATCAGTTGTAGTAGAGAGTGGATGGGCACGTATGACTTAGGGGGAAATAAGGCTAAAATATCATCACCATATGGGGTAAATCTTAGAGATATCACGTGGTGATGGTCCAATGGAGAGATGTCAACCACATATCACAGAAAATGAAGTGATGAATGAGTGCTAGCCTCACAAGACACATTGATGAGTGGGTCGAGGCAACAACATCAACACTAAGGTTACCAAAATGAAGGATAGATAAGCTCATGTAAGGGTCACATTGATTTTTTGATGAGCAATAGTTTTGGATCCCCTAACAATTTATGATTGATACACATGGAAACATGCATAGTTCCTTATGAATAGATGATGTTGATAAAAATACATCCTTCCACTGTAACAAAGATGCACATCAAATGGCAGACATGTTATCACCAAGGCACTATGAAAAGTAGATTAAGTGTACACCTTGATGCAGACTTAGATGATCGGATACAATACAAATACTCACAGTGGAGGATATAAATATTGCTAACATCATCGCTTATTGATGCAGTTTCATGGTACAGGTTGGCATTCTGTGTCTACTCGATGAAGTTAGAAGGTATATTCAATGACACCATAGTTGGGTGTGGTATGTAGAGGAATGATAACTATGGAGCTGGAGTATCTCAAGAGATGGAAAAGTAAATATTTAGATACATGGTGATATTTGTTTGCACCCTTTTAGACAACTAGATTACTAGACATTGATCAAAGGGATATGCGAACGTAGTGGCAACATCAGTGGGAAATCCACAGTGAAAAGTTGTCACAGTTTGGGATAATACACTAGCCCTAATTTTGTTACTATGACAGTGCAAGCAAAGGTAGCAGAACAATGTGGGATTATATGTTTGACAGTGCAGGAGAATAGTGAATAACATGAAGCACCCGCACCCTCACAAATATTAGAGAGGTATTATTGTTAGTAGTTTGATAATACCGTAGTGAGATTACTTATATAGCAAGGGTGCATCAAAGCTTTGGGTAAGATCATGCAAAGTGTATCAATAGATTGGAACATCGAAAGCCTGAGAAATCATCGTTGATGTGTATATTGCTTGGCTTTGTATTAAAATATGCAGGGTCATGGTTATTGCAGACTGGTGCACTACTTGTTTTCAACTAGACAAAACAATGCTTTAAATGAAAAGGTATTCCAAAATAAAATAAAAAATAAAATGATAATATAAAAATTTTATTTCTATAAAATGTATGACTGTTAGTATTGTTTTCATGTGGCGGTAATCGTCAATTGATTGCAAATTATGGTGTAATACAATTCTTAAAATAGACCAAGGTATCCAATGAATTTTAAAGATGTTCGTAACAGTTACAAACCCAGTAAATTGATTATCGGACCTACTAACACCATGGTAGGAGAGCATTACTCCCTATGCAAACATACAAAACCAAGCAAAACAAAAGGAGGTGTTTGAAATGATGGAAAAAAATGTAAGAAAAGGAAAATGAAAACAAAATAGGTCAAAAAGAAATGAAGATATGAAAGAGGAGAGAAAATGAAGGGTTGCTTCGAACATTTCAAATACGCTATTGAAACAAGGAAGGAAGAGCTGGAAGTTTGTCCAATGCCAAGGGTTGGACCTTTTCGGGGGCTAGATGTTGGTGATTGTTTTGGGAAAAGCTGGAAATATTTTTTGTAAAACTAAATATTATTTAGGTCCAAGGTGTAGACCAATTGGTTCATCCAAACCCCATAAGAGGGGCGGAGGTCCAAGGTTCAAATCTCGGGCCTTGTCGAACTGAACGCTTGTCCCTTTCCTGGTGCTTTTAGTGGCGTAAAAGGTTTAAAATGATTGTGGCATGGTGGTTATAGGGGCAGACTACGCGAAGATCTATGTGGCGGCTTCTAGGGCGGACAGTACAGAATACTATGATGACCATAAAAATCTGGACAACCTGCCCGGATTCGTGGCAGCTACCGATTCCACCATGTAAATTAAAAAAAAAAATTGAATATTATTTTTAATATAAAGGGTTCAGAAACTTGCACTTTGTGAGCAAGATTGGAGGAGAAAATTTTAGTGGGTAGTTTTGTTTTACTATCAATATTTCTCTACACTTTCCTAGATTTCTATTTGGTGTTTAATATTGTAAAAAGGTTGCACTACGTGAAGATCTATGGGTGTAGATTTCATTTATTTTCCTTAGAGGCTAGCACTTGGTCTAACTCAAATTATGTTTTTGTAGGTTTGATTAGGTCAAGTTACCCTTTTGAAATTTCTCACTATCTCTGGTTTTGTCGTGTAGGGTGGCATTAGACTGAGAATATTTGCATGTTTATATTTTCAGTTTTATGTTCTATTTTCCAGATTTTTATATTTATTTGTCTAAAAATTTCTTTTACAATTTTTTTAAAACTTCGATGATTAAAATAAAAATTGAAAAAAAAAATAAAATTCCAAAAATAACTGTACAAGCATGAATATTGAGCTTCAATATTTCATTCGAAACAATTTTGATCCCATTCTGAAGCCATTTTGAAATTATAAAAATTATTGTTTTATGGGGATTTTTTTAATTTCATAATTTTACATTATTTCATATTTTGAAGGCAAATCAATTTTTTAATCTTTGCATTTTTATTCGTAGACAATAAATGAACTTCCCTTTATGAAAATCACAATTTCATAAAAAGGGGGTGATTATGGCATTTCATAGACCTTTGTTTTTAGAGCAATAAACTTACTTCTCTTTATGAAAAATTTGATTTCATTAAAGAGAGGTAATTTATATATTATATCAAAGGCTATTGTTTTCAAAGCAATAAATTATTTCTTCTTTATGAAAACTATGATTTCATTAAAGAGAGATAATTTATAATGACAATTTAAGGCCATTACTTTTTATAGTTAGTGATGCATGTTTATTTCCTTTTATTTTCTTCATCAAAGCAATAATAAATGAATATATTCGTTATTTCATATTCACATTCATAGATATATTTTAATATTTATTATCATGTTCAAATCAAGGTTTAATGAAGTTAAAGCTTACTTACAACCTGCTTAAAAAAAGAAGATAAAATTTACTTGAAACACTTCAAAACAAAAATAACTAAGGTTTACATCGTGGTCATATGAGGGCCAATCACAAATCACATTTTCCTTTCTTTTAAGTTTCATGAACAATCAATAACATAGCTTAATAAAATAAACCAACACAGTCCCCTTGTAAATAGTTACTTGCAAATCACTAAGGTATTCCTAGCACTTATTTGACACATTTTCACAAGATTACAAATACACATGTGCAATGCTTATATAGCGGAACCTTGGAGAAGTTGTTTTTGTTTTAACTTCTTTGCAAGAGAGGGTTTGTGATCAAAATCCTAAGTGTGAGTGTGGTTTTGAAATTGGGTCAAATTACCACTTAGCATGACTGTTTTCTATACTTGCAAAATTTTGGGATCTTCATTCCCCTTAGTGTAGTCATTTTGACCTACAGAGCTATATTTGATTGATTTCAAAGTTGAGCTATATTTTGTCTTTGCTTTGAAAAACAAAATTTGTTACACTTAGGTATTTTGACATGTATTCAGACTTTCAAAGAACTTTATTGATGTCATTACATAGAAAAATCCAAAATTGTTCAATTTTGGATTTATGCATTACTACAATATTCTTTGGGACTTAGCCAATTTTCTAAAAATTCTTAACTCCCTTTGAAATTAGCTTTGAACTTATGCATTAGAGATTTTTCTTTTTGTGTTGCTTGAGTACTCAGGCCAACCTCAAGGTATTTTTCCTTAGCAAAGTTTGGGTAATATATCAATAAAAGGGTTTGTGAATGCGGGTATAAATTTGACCTACATGAACATGGGCACAAAATTTGATCCCTACATCTCCTAAGTCCCAAGTAGTAAGGTCATTTTTCCTAGTCATTTTGCCTTGGGAACTCATGCAACTAAGAAGGGAAATGATGGTTATTTAAAGATGTCCCTCAAGCTCTTCAAACAGGGTGGCATTTCCCTTGGCATGAGTGACCACCTTTATTTTGTATCTTACCTTGAAATTTACCTTTCGCACTACACTTGCCTTCCTCTATGGAATAATTTATCTTTTTAAAATTTAAAATTTCAAAAAATTGAGAGAAAATAATATAAAATTTATAATTATGAAACATATACTTTGACTAAAATGGGAAAAAGAGCTAAATTAGAACCCCATAATATTTCACAAAGAATCTAGAAACATTAATGGTTCATTCATATCTATTATAATTTTTCTTACACTTCTTTCTCATATGTAACCAATGAAGGCATCCTCTCTTGCCATTGTAACAAAAAATCACTAGACTATTTTATAAACTTTGTCAAAAAAGTTGGAGATCTTTGGTGAAGAGTTCTACTCAAACTTATTCCAGAATAATTAGTACAAAAATGAATAACTAAAAATAAAAAAACAACTCACAATCAATCATGCACATGGAACACATGAGATTTACCCTGGTTCACCCAATATGGGCTACTCCAGCAAACAAGAGCCACACCTCCTTTGATATTATATTCACTCCTTGCTCGTAATGGGACATTACAATAAATATAAAGGAGGCTCTTAAAACCCTAAACCACAATGTGGTATTAGAATACCGTGGGTAAAATACCATGGGCTAAAACCACCCATACCCATAAATCACGTGAATCCCACCAACGCCTCCAAAAATAGCTCCGATAATATCTTCGAAAAAATAGGACCCGAAGATGAGGCCTACCATACAGTCCTTTCTATGAAAAGAATGAGACACATCCAACATTTGGCATGCATGAAAGTTTTTCATAACTTCTTTGGCATATGGGGATAGTAAAAAATGTTCAACCTTATTTTTTCTTCTTTGGAAATCATGCTAATTGTCATCTCACCTGTGTTGCATCTACACAAAGAAATGTGAAGAAAAAAATGAAACTTTTTATTAAGAATCTATAAAACAAAAATGAGGTTATTCTAAAACCTTAGATAACTCAATTTGGAACACTTTGGTTTTTCCATATTGTTAGTTCCAAATAACCATAATCATCAAAATATTGCATGAATTCATAGCAAGGAAGAATCACATTCAATCCATTATGATATCATAAAACATGGTACACAACATTAAAAATCACAATTCTATTCATCATTTTATGATCAGTAGCACACTTTACTACTTTCTATATTATTCTAATAATCATACATAATTTAAGTTAATAAAAGAGTAAAATATATGTATATTTTAATAAGTGCATGCACTACCCCCATTTAGATAATATAGATCTAATTTCTATTGGTAGTAAAAAATGCTTAATCACAACAATGCGATGGTCATTTTAGAGAGCACAAAATACATTGTTTTAAAACCCATATGTAGTTTTAAGCTTGTTAAATGTCTAGGTTTCATCTATGTTCTCTTACTTTCATCACATAGTCAAGAGTGGATTTTTGACAAACCTAAAAGCTAGTTTGGATAGGAGAAGGTGCAAAAAGACTTGTCTTGCTAGAAAAAAAATGAAACTTTTTATTAAGAATCTGTAAAACAAAAATGAGGTTATTCTAAAACCTTAGATAACTCAATTTGGAACACTTTGGTTTTTCCATATTGTTAGTTACAAATAACCATCATCATAAAAATATTGCATGAATTCATAACAAGGAAGAATCACATTCAATCCATTATGATATCATAAAACATGGTACACAACATTAACAATCACAATTCTATTCATCATTTTATGATCAATAGCACACTTCACTACTTTCTATATTATTCTAATAATCATCCACAATTTAAGTTAATCAAAGAGTAGAATATATGTATATTATAAGAAGTGCATGCACTCCCCCATTTAGATAATATAGATCTAATTTCTATTGGCAGTAAAAATGCTTACTTAATCATAACAATGCGATGGTCATTTTAGAGATTACATAATACATTGTTTTAAAACTCATAGGTAGTTTTTAAGCTTGTTAAATGTCTAGGTGCCATCTATATTCTCTTACTTTCATCACATAGTCAAGAGTGGATTCTTGATGGACCTACAATCGAGTTTGGATAGAAGAAGGTGCAAAAAGACTCTTCTTGGTAGACGATACTAGATTTGAATTATTTTCGCATAGGGAGATAAACATAGATATTGTATATTTTTAAGCTTAGAAACTACTAAAGGCTGACTTAAATTTTTTGCAAGTCATCCATGACCTCAATGATATGATTGCTCCTTTGGATAGCCCAAGGAATATAAAACACTTTTACGTGAGTGGTCCATGGTTCAAAACCCCATATTCTACCATTGTACTTTTATGACCACCTTGACACATAGATATATTCTTACAACTAAGGTGGAACCTACAGAGGTATATGTGACACCAAAATGGATAACCAAATTACATGTTTTGGTATATATGGATATTGATGACCAAGTAGAATTTGTCAAGTGGCAACATGTCATTTCTAGCATGCCTAGTCACAAGTTCAATTAGTAATAAACATGAGAGACAAGTAGCCATTTCTTATTTATTTAACCTATAACATATGATAACTTCCAAGCTCTCTATATTCCTCTTTCTTAAAGGAGAATGATTTTAATAATGTTTGGTTAAGACAAATAAATTCAATAGGATTTGTCATGAACACACTAGTTATGGCTACTTTAGGCACAAAAATCCACTTTGGTTGATAAAATATGGGACTTATACATGGGAGGATGTTTCTTTTCCCAAAGGTGAGAACATTAACAAATGGGTGTGAGGTTGTTTTCTTCTATTGATAAGCAAAAATATTTATGGTTGCTATGAGATTACTCTCTTTCTCATAGGAAAAATCCTTACTAGTATTTATAAGATTGACTTTCTAACCAAGGGAACATACTTCAATGATGAAAATATGGAGTCTATATGATGGTCAACACAAGGTATGCCTTGCTACTATGAGGTTATCTCAGTTGTAAGGGACTGACTATTAAGAGACTTTTGATCCTATTGATTGGATATAACTTATTAAAATATTCTTCTTTCTTATTGCTTCTTATGGATGGAATATACTCTAGCCTATGATTTAACATACCATTTAGAAGATGACATTCTTGTAGAAATCATCCAGTTTTAGCTTTTATGGATAGACTATTAAGTTTGCATTCTATATTAAGGATCTTCTCATGAAAATCTTGACATCATGTATGTTTAGCAGGGTATCTAGAGCAACCAGTGGCTTTCTTAGCCAAGGTCACGATCAAAGAGGTTCTTGTTCGAATGTTGAAGCATGTTAGAATTGTAAAGGAGGTGTTCTTTATATTGTGTGATAGTATCTAATATTAGCTATCATGGTCATGGTAAAACTTGAGAATATTCTTGTATGATTGTAAAATCATTTTTCTATAATAAACTTCCAAATGATGCATTAAGGATTAGATATTAGTTAAAGGTTTAAATACTGGCTCGTCCATTTGTGCATCCTTTCCAAAGAAGAATATATTATTGCCTCTAATATATTTTTCTCCTTTGCCCAAACTTATATTATGGAGATGTTGGAAGATGATTATTTGACCTTGTTGGACAAGGTTGATATTGGATAATATGAGCTTACATGAAACCTTGATGTAATACTATAACCATTATTAATATAAGCCTATGGACAATGATTTGATATATTTACCCCTAGAAGGGTTGACTAAACAACTTAAATGATTAACCTTAACTAAACCTTCATTAAAGGTTTAAAAACTTATGATTAAATTTAACTTAACCGTAAACCTAGGTTAAATATAATATACAACTGAAACTTTTGTGGACTAAGCATTTGTCATAAATATTCCTCAACCACCAAATCCATTATATCATTGTAAAAGCATTCTATTACATAAAAATAACTATTTTTGATATCTATAAACACAAACACCCTTCATATTATGTATATTATTTATAAAATATTTTTTCTTTTTTATTTAATATATTAAATTTATTTATATTTAAAAATTATTACAAAATTTAATATTTTTTTTAAAATATAACCATTTAACATTGATTTTTAACTACTATCTTCTTAATATATTTAATACACTCTCAATCAATGCTTAAAAGTAAGTAACCTATTGAATAAATCTCTCACACTATAAAAACCTTACGATGTATCAAAACCTTATGATCTTAACGAATGTGAGTTCTTTCCTAATCCTACTCGCCTTCTCATTTGATGCTTATCAAAATTCTCTACAACTTAACCAATAATTTTTATAAATCATTACAATATATATAATCTCAAAACATATAATATTTTAATCCCATCTTTAACATGAAAGTGATATTTAATTCATTTTGTTATATATAATCAACTAATATTTAATACATTTTGTTATATAATAGTCAACTAGCTTGTCAACTACGATACGTAATGTCAGCCAACCACACTCCAATCAGCTACCGTCAGCCACCTAAGCATACTCCAATTAACCATGGCTCCTGGTCCGGATTATCCCTCGTGATCCAAAGAGATGGAAGATTAGGGAGGCTGCCACACAGCCTTAAAAGTCACATGAAGAAAAAACTGGATGGGATGTCAACAACACGGACGTCATTCTCTCTGCACGGATGATGTGTTTTGAGGCCTCGAAGTCAATTGCGACAACTTTAGATTTGGAGTGGGCCTCTAAATCTAGCCGAAACTATAAATTTTACACCGACCTACACTCACCCTAACCCTAGATAGCATTTTTGTCAAACTGAAATTTGGAAACATAACTTTCCAATCCCTGGTAGCCTGCTCGGTTGGTTTGGCTTGAATTTCACTGTGCACGGAACTTTACCGTATGCAAGCACAAGACCTATAACAGGTCATGTCAGCTTTTATAATATTAAAATTATTTTGCCTTTTAAGTTAGGTAGATTGGTAATTGTTTATCTCATGTATTTACCAAAAAAAGATTTAGGTTCAAACATTGGTAGTATATTTGTTGCAAAGTTAGTAATAAGTTAGTATTATGATTGAATGCTTAGAGTGGGTGCCAGATCAACAATGACACGAAATTTAGGTTCAAACTTTGGTGGTATGTTTGCTACAAAGCTAATAAATTGAATGCTTTGAGTGGGTGCTAGAACGGTATGAATTTCGAGCTGTTGATGGTCGCCTTCACACCCGATCATGCCCAACCATCAACAACAACGAGATGAAATTTAGGTTCAAACCTTGGTGGTATGTTTGTTGCAAAGCTAATAGATTGAATGCTTTGAGTGGGTGCTAGACAGACCGTATGAATTGTTGTTGACGGTCGCCTTCACGCCGGATCATGTCGAACCATCAACAACAACAAGATGATATAGGCTTGTTAAGAGCAGTCCATATGATTTGAACCCCATAATTAACACTTACTAATGTAAAAGTAGCCAATTTTCCTATGTATCCAAACAAATAAATAAATAAATAAATATTATAAAATTATTTTCAAAATCCCTTATATCAATCTATTTTAGCAAGTTCACCAACTCGCCGTCTATTTAAATCATACAATTAAAATTGTTTTTTTTTAAATATATTATATAATTATTTTGAAAATTTATAATTTTAAATTAGTTTATTATGTAGAAAAAGGTACAATTTGAATTCAATTGATTTATAATATCAGAATTCATACATAAACCTCATATTAAGTAATAAATTTTATTTTAATTTTTTTTAATAAAAATTTTGAAAGAGTTTTTTATAAAGAAATTTGAAAGTCAAAGAGGATAAGACAGGCATTTATCTTAAGAATGTTAATAAGAAATAAAATGCAATCTACAAAGTGAGATTGAAATGCAAACCAACCAAAATAACAAAATCTTGTTATTAAGTGAACTCCTTGCACTTCAACCAAATGTGAATTAAGCAACTCGGGCACCCAAAGTTATGTAGAGGCAATCTGTTTCCAAATTTCACTTTATCTAAAAAAAAGCTTTTAGATCTTACTCTCTGTATTTCTCTTGCCATTACTCTGCAAAACCCTAGCCCTCTATGAATTCAAATATCATTTTATCTATGGTTTTCCATATCCTCTTTATCTATGTTTTACTTTATTTCAAATTTTGTTTAATAGTTATTTTATTATATGTAAATGTGATTGATGTATTAAGGTATCTTCGTATCATTAGAGGTAGTTTTTGTCTTATACAATGTGATTGATGTATTAAGGTATCATTATTACTATTGTCGACTCAAATTTGTTTTTATAAAATAATGCTAAAGAGGTTGACAATGCCTTTAATATTATTTGTATAGAATAATCCTAAAAAGGTAAACAATGCTTTAGCTATTCTTGACTTTTTTTTTTTTTTGCTATACTTTAATGATAAGTTAGCCTTAGCTAAGACTAGCTAAGATTGAGTTCTTTCTGCTCCTCCAAAAGGAAACACATTCTTCGAGGTGAGAATATTTACTAAGGGATTTGGGTTTAAAGTTATAGTCACCAATATGTTGAACTAGTTTTTTTTGTTAGATTTCAAAGAAAATTACATAAACTAGACTATAAAGTATTTATTCTTAGTAGGTAGATTGTATATAATGGAAAAGGTTTTTGTTGTGATTCATATACACTATTCTTCATGTTTGTTGTTGTATAAATCTCATTTATCCATTAATTTTAAAAACATTATAAAAATATAAGATCTTATAATATTTATCATGAAAATTAAAAAAATATTATTAATTAACAAATTTTATATCAAAATAATATTAGATATATTTAAAATAGATCGCTAATAGTTGTATTAGATTAAAAATATATATTTAATACTTATAAGTTTATAAATTAAATAATTAAAAGTCTAATATACATATATTCTATCAACTGAAAATCTAAAAAATGTTATTTATCGAATCAAGCTATACAACTATACCCTTTTAAATAAATTATACGACCATTAAATAATTTGTGATATTAAACCATTTTTTCATTTATCAATTCTAGCACCACCATGTCGGTTAGCATGAGGTTCACGTCTACTTTTTACCTTCTCATCATCAACTTGTTTTATTTAGGTACCATGTCAGTTAGAATGAGGTTTACATTGGTTCAAACCTTGGGGGAAGCCTGTTGCAAAGGTAGTAGTCTAATACGAAGCCTCTGAGTGTGTGCTAGAGTGATGACCTACACCAAAACAATGAAATAGAATATATTTAATGGATGCAATCCTTGTGGTTTAAACGCTACACTTATCAACTACTAAAAATAGAGTAATTGTAACTAGCTTCTCTATCAAACCAAAAAAATAAGGTTCACATATGCTTTTACCTTCTCGTCATCAACTGCTTTTTTCTTAGGTATCAATTGCTTTTTCACATGTGGAGTTGTAACCATGACCCCTCCTAAATTTGAGAGCTATACTTATCAATAGGGAATTTAACACAAAGCCATCACACACCCACCCTCTAACACACTCTCCCATATCGCGGTTTGAACCTTGGACCTATTGAAGAAGAGCTAAAGCCTAAACCGTTGCACTACACCCCCAAGTGCAAGTATTAAATTATTTTTATTAAAGTTATACATTTTTTTAAATATGGTTTAGAGTAAAAATAATATAAAAAATAAAATCAAAACTAAAGTTTTCGAGGTGGTTTGAAACTCTGAGTTTGGTTGAAAGAGCATGGAAGCCTAGGTTGGTTGAGGATAAAGGTTGAAAGAGCGTGGGAGGTTGGACTGGCTGAAGGAGCTACATGTAAAGACTAATATGCTAGGTGGAATACGTAGATGGCTAAAGGAACTATAGTAGAATGATGAGATGATGAGTGGAATACTGGGAAGGTTGAAGGAGCGTGGAAGATTGGTTAGGCTAAAGGAGCATGGAAAGGCTGGCCTTTGTTGGGTGGAAGGCTTGTTTGAGGTTGGATCGATTTAAGGAATCACAGCAACAGACTCAATTGTTGGATGAAATACAATAGGTTGGGTTTTTGGGTGGAAGCTTGGGACATCTACACCCTTCTTTATCTTGGGTGTGCCTATGAGTTTAGAACCCATTGGAATTGGTGTGGTTTTTTCCCCTTTGTGTTGTGGGAGTGAGCCTCTTTGCATCTTGACTAGATCTTTCTTAGTTCCTCCTATAGGATTGGTCTGATGTGCTAGGTGTTGGTTGTTTGGGCTTCGAGTATCAGGGTTCTTGATTTGGGCGGTTTTGATTTTGATTTTAAAATTTGAGCACCCCTTGAACTCGGTGTTTTGGGCAGGAATCCATTGGTCTGTTGCTTGGGTTCCTATTTTGGGTAGGTTCTTTAATTTTTTATTCATGATTGAGTACCCTTGGTTTCAGATATCTGCTTCTTATCTTGGATGAGAAGGTTTTATTTTAGAATCCCTACTGTAGGATTTGTTTTTTTTGTCGAAGGTTAGTGTTTTTGAGTGCAAGGTTCTTAATGGACTGGATAATATTTTTTTTAACCTTTTGATTCATATTAGAGTAGTCTACCCCTTGATTTTGTTGCAGGTTTTCAATTTTTCTGGTAGGGGAAGGGAAAAACTTAAATTTGAATTTAATAAAAATTTAGGTGGGAACCTAATAGTGCTTTGGTATGTTCCTTCCTATTGGGGATTCGTTCTTGAGAAATTATTGGTTTGTTATTGATTGAAACTAACTTTTAATATGAACCATCCTTGTTAGGATGATTTTGGCTATAAATTGTCCTTGTCTAGATGATTTCTGTTGAGTTGACCTTGGTGAAATTTTCTTTGATGGAAATATTTTATTGGTTGTTAGGTAGCTATTATCCAAGTATGATGGCTTATGGAATTTAGATCTACAACCTATTCATAAAAGAACATGCAAATAGAGGCACAACAAGCTATCCATGGGGTTAGCACAAGATATGGATTGCATACAAGTGGTATTTGGAGTGATTTTTGTAGGGTTTCTCTAAGCATCTATCATATTCATGCAAATGAATGAAAATATAGGGGTTATTTATATATTTTGGCTAAGGTTTAGGGTGTGGTGAGGTGACATGGGTGCATCATGCCTCATCAATTTTTTTGAGTGAGAAAGTCCTTACCCCATCCATATGTATTAAATGAGCATGGGTACACCATGCCTCATCAATAAATAGGGATGGAGAAAGTCTTCATACCATTAAGGCATGTGGGTGGAAGTCTTCATTCCATTAATGTAAATGGGTGGAGAAAGTTGTCACCCATCCATGTACATTAAATAATCATGGGAGAGGTGTGGGTGCATGGGGATGTGGGGAGTAGGGGGTAAGGTAGACTAGGGTCATAGGATAAACTAGGGTCAAATGGTAGACTAGGGTGAGGTGGACCTAGGATAGGTGAGTGGAATGGTCACATGGTGACCATGGGTTAGGTTTAGGATAGGGATTAGTGGGGAAAAGGGGCTAAGATGGATAATTAATGTTTTAATACAAAATAATTAGATTTTTAGGCTTTTTGTAAATAACACTACATAAGGGGTAATATGACATTTTTTAGGTGTCTACATTTACCCCTTTTTGTACTATGGTGTGTGTAGACAATGCAATGCAAAAACATATGATACTATATGGGTGGCTGAATATGACAAATAATGAGATTGACAATGGATGATAGTGGTTGATCATGGATTTTAGCATGGCACAATGACAATTGAGGGAGGAGATGCAAGATTATCTCAAACCATAAATAATGTAAGATGCCCCAATTATGTAAGGAATGAATATCCTTTAATCATTGTCTTTGTTAGATTTTTGAGTTCACTTGATTGAGTAATTTGACCAACCATAGGCATGTAGCCTCATGACGCTTTGATTTATTAGATAAGTGGGCTTAAGTTTCCACATTGATGAAGTGAGTGTGTGAGTAACCATACAACATTGGAATGGATCCTACTAAATTTGGATTGGATTAGAGTTTTAGTTGAGATAATAAGAATAAGATGATGAAGAGAAATTTTGCTTTTACCCTAAAAAATGAGGGCTAGTGATAGTCTCAAGGAAAGTTTTTGGACAAACGTGATTCCAAGATTAAGTGTTTGGATATTGAAAATTTTCAAGACAACATTGATGGGTAATATATTTCCCCTCAAGTGGTGAGTTGATGGGTGAGAAAGCGAAACACAACAACAAAGCGCTTGATAAAAGGTCATTGCACAACCACAAAGTGGAAAGGTTAGGCAAAATAGGCTAAATGATCAAAGAAATAAAAATTGATTGAGAGGAACAAAAATCTTATGATCAAGCATTAGCTATAATATTAGTTTCTTGGACTATACAAGATGGTCAATGATTGTATAGAATGATCGTCGATCGTATTGGACTGTTAGGGATCATGTTAGAATAAAAATGGTGCATGAGGTATGTGTGAGCTCATTTATATCATGTAATTTTGTAAAACAGAGAGTGAGAGGCATGTGAGGCTAAGAATTTGATATATGAGTGTAGTGTAGGTTAGTGGATTTTTACTCATTTTTCCTAAATTTTGTATTTTTTGAAATAAAATAAACATTAGGACCTTTTTTAATGAAATAAAACCATAGAATCTTAGGCTAACTTAGGTATGGTAAATAAAATATGTTGGTTTGTTGTGTAGAGTTGTGGATTTTGTTTTTTTATTTATTGTTTTTTAAATTTATTTTTAGGGGTGGGGCTTTTGCATTTGTGGGTGGGTTTGTTTTGTTGTTTTTTATTTGGGTTATTGGATGTCCATAAAACCTCTTGGGGATGAACCATACTAGTCAGGATGAGTTTGGTGTATGTATGTTGTACAAACTATACGGTCATACAGATAGTTGTAGGAACTGTATGTATGGCCTATGATTTGTTTGTGATTAGATGGGTTAGGAAAAGGATATTTATGGGGGGTATGATGGTAGGGGAAGGTGATACAACCAAGACATAGATTTAGGGTACTCTTCTTAAAGTTGATGAGGGATTTGACTAAGGATGACTGTGAGTGGTTGATGAAGATTGGATTTTGAAGAGTGGCACAAATGTGGACCATACATGTTGATAGATCATATCTATCAACCTTATGTGAGCATTGGGACTTAGATAGGGGTACCTTACATTTCTATATAGGTAAAATGATATTGAAACTAAAGGATATATATATAGGATATATTGATTACCCGTGGATGTATGTATAGTCGTAGTAGTGGATTCGACGTAGCATGCAACGGGATTTTTGGAGTGAATTAGAATAGGGTGGACAAGAACAAAAATAGTGTTTTATATGAGTATTATTATGTGGATGCATTTTTTTTAGGAATAAAACATTGGCAATGGTGTTGATATCCAATTTTGTGCTCTATGAATTTTCAAGTTTGTGGTTTTTTTGGAACCTATTAGGGATCGTGTATGGCTTGGTGAAGGCCTCAATGATGTATGTGTGGACATTGAACTTATTGGTGTATAACTATAGGGAGATATTTGGATGTAATAGGGGTGAGAATTGAGGGATAGCTATAGTTTACTAGTATAGCTATGGTTATGGGAGCATGTGGTAATTAAGAGGCCATTGGATTTGCCATATGATTCTCATATATTGATGGGTTAATATTTACCATACACACTGACATGGTGGATAGACATTGAGTCATATGGGAGGAGGGCTCATGAGTGACATGCTAATTTTTATTGTCAAATATGCTCAAACTTGAGGTAATAGGATGTTATTTGGTGACTATGGAGGGTTGGTACAATATGGAATGAAGAGGCTCACCATTTATGTCACATGCAATGGATGAGATGGTTTATTGGATGTAAGGCCACTAAGATGGAGTATTTCTAGTTCACCTGAGTGTTGCGATAGTTTGGGTTGAGACAAGGGGTACTAGATACACCTATGACATATTATAGGAGTAGAAATGATGATAGGCCAACACCTCAGGTAGGCTCGATGGAGGAGTAGGTAGATGAGATTATTGCAATGCTATATATTGATGATGTTGGTACAACACTAAAGTATGATAGGTGGTGGACCACACAACAATGGTGTAGAGGTAAATTTATGGAGGAGGAGGTGTTATATAGGGAGGTGGGTGGTGATGGTGAGGCTAGTGGAATGGTAGGAGAGGAGAAGGAGCCACTCATATGGTGAGTACATCATTGAGTAGTTGAGGGAGTGGGTCTATTAGGGGGTAGCTGCTGGGGATATGCCAACGATAGAGGTTGGGAGTGGAGAGACAACTAATTTTAATGATACCATGGATTTTAGTGGTGTGATGACAATGGTCAAGGAGGCCATGGTTTTGAGAGAGCAATTATGATAGTTGGAGGTCAAATTGGAATATTAGGAGGTAGTAGGGCCACTAGATAGGATAGGGCTATAGGGGCAGCTTTATACAATGGCTATAAAATGGGAGAGGTAATAGCAAGTCAAGATGGGTTGTAGGGATGACTCTATGCTATGAATGTTGAGGTGATAGAATGTAATATAGGATTTGGAAGCAGGTTGAGCAGTTGAGAACACAACCACCACTAGTAGAGAGTGGAGGAAACATGGTGGTCTTACAAGCTAAGATCATGCAACTATGACATAGTAGGAAGGAGTTTACACCTAGATAATTGTGTGAGAAGGATAGAGTTCAATTATACGAGGAGACACTAATCAGTGAGAGCATGCATGTTCATATATCACTCATAGTTGCTTGATCCCAAGAAAGTTATAAGAGCACACCACAAAAGCCCCATTTTATAGATCCAAAAATATTATAGAAAACATGACCAACAACTTCGTAGGTTAACGAGAGTTCTTAGAGTAGCAAGGAGGATAGGCAGGGTGGATAGGAGGGGAGTGGAGAGATTATATGAGATCAAAAATAGTGATTTTATTTTTGGGTATAGCGGTTTGACCAATCATTTTGTAGACCATTTTTAATGAGATGATGAGGATGTGTGTATTATGACATGTATATATGTATATATGATGTAGATCGAGGGGTAATTTTGATGTAGCCCTATGGGTATTGATAATAATTATGCATCATTAGTTTTGTATTGAGATGTATGGATGATGATATGTATATATACAGACACTTGATAGGTTTTATGGGCTGTAATTTATTCTTTTTATGATTGATACACATTATGTTTATTTGATGGTTGACATGATATGATTGTACGGATGGATGATGTGATGCATATTTTTTGGATTTTTGATTTGTTGTGATAGATGGATGCATGTGATTAGATAGAGATAATATGTTAGATGATATCGATACGATATGCTTATATGATGGATTATGGTTCCTTGATTTATTTGCATGGTTTAGACTCACATGTATTATTTTAATAACTCTTTGAATGTTTGTATATGAATTTTATAGTAAAAAATAGTTTAATTAATAAATGACAAGTTAACAATCATAATGACACATTAACACAACATACAATAATACAACAAGCAATGAACACAATGAATACAATGCTAATTATGATGAGAGGTACTAGTATGGACAATGAATTAACAAGGAACAATTTAACATAAGGAACACGATGACTGGACATTATGAGGATAAAGATAATAAGATAAAATACAATGGACAGTTTACTAAATAAATAAACAATGGGTGATGACTAATGATTAAGGACATGAATCAATACTTAGAACATATTGATACTAAATGGAGGCTAGCCTTGATGTGGTTCACCCATATATCTTAGGGTTTTTGGATGCTATAAGAATAACATGAAATTTAAACATCCTAGTGTCAAAAATCAAACTCATCTAATGGTCATTCAATATCCCATAGAATTATAGACCATCATGAATAAGATCAAGCCTATGGTAGACAAAAGTGTTTCAATGAAGTTCTTTTTCCATCTTGAGTAAGGTTGGACTAACCAATTGTGACTCAAGCCAATATAAGATAGCTCATCCATAAGCATTCATACATCTACATAAAATAAGGTCGCTAATGTGATAGACATGTCACCACTCAAAAAGCATACTCCACTATCAAACATGCATTTATAAACCTAATTGAGGTTAGCCCCATAATACTTGGACATAGCGACTAGTCAGGCATCTATAGCCCCGATGGAGATGTCTATAATACCTAAGTGTCCAAGGAGAAGCACATTTGGATTCCTTCCTTATTATTTAGATCTTTCTCTTTTTTTTTGAACTTGCAATTTGGATCCTCATGTTTGGATTATATGAATGATAATATGAGTGAGAAAAATTTTGCTTTATGGCAAGACTACTCATGGTGTCATCTTCCCTAAACTCAAAACTTAATTAAAGTGTGATATGTATGAACTTAGGTTAGTCAGGGGAAGCCTAAAATATCCTTAGAACACAACGATATTTGACAAAGGTGGAATGGTTGAATAATAGAAAATACTTCTATTTTCAAGAAACCTTAGAATGATTTGTTATACCTAAAATTGACATTCTATGTATTTAAATATCTATCATTTCATGATGCACAACATCGAAGAATTGAGTTCTAACATGTGGTATTAGAGAAAGTAGAAGGAAGATTCATCTCTCCTTTTGATCATTTTCTTGCTTCAATCCAGAGAAGCTCAAGGAGCACTTTATTGAGAAAAAAATTTCAATAGTAAATAACCCTACAGAATATTGTTTAAGGTTAAATTTAATAGAAGAGGTAATCATCTTCTCTATGAAGCAATTCCATGAAAGAAAATGAAATATTTTGGATGAACCTCAAAAGATAGGTAATTATCTCTATGAAGAAAAATTCCATGGAAGATTCTTTTTGGAATCAAATATCTCAGGGTGAAAAATCCCTACCAAAGACCAAAGAGACAAAAAATATATTAAGAAGTGAAAAGAGTCTCAACCCTATTAAATACCAGTAAGGTCATTGCATGCAAAGAAATAGGATCTTAAGTATCCTTTACAAAACCAATTGCCATTTTCAAAGGTACGAAGGAATCTATATAAGCTTCATAAAGAATTTCAAGAGAATCACTAGTAGCAAAAAAGAAAAATTCATAAAATTTAGATTGATGAACTAAAGAATCAATTTCCATTTAAAGGTGCAAAGGGAAAATCACCTTATTCCAAAAGGGAACATAGCAAACCTATGAACAAGAAAAATACAAAGGTACACTAGCAATCAGTTCAAGAAGAAAAGGAATATTATACTATTATAACAATCATTAAGACTTCATTTAAATAAGCAAGAAGATTCAAAGAAGGAATCATAAAATCAAAGGAGACCCTAGAGTGAGCAAGGAATTCTATAGATGCTTTACTCTAAAGAACTCATAATAAGTTAAAGAAGCTAAAACTACAAATAAAAATATGTTTATTATCTCTAGTCACAAGATACTCAACCACAAAGATCATCACAAGTAATGACGATAGACATAAGCAAACATGTTCATCACACCTTATTTGTTCCAAATCTAGAACCAACTATTATTCATGGAATATGCATGAGTAACCAAAATATAATAAATAAATGCCAATAAAACAAGGATCCTAATATGAAACTAACTACATCTAGACACATGCAAATATAAAGTTGATAAGATGAGGATGTCCAAAGTGCAAAGACAAAATATGAAAGGAGAAACATATTAAAAAGCCATGTAATACAACAAAAGGAGAAGCTTTGTATGACTGAACCAAAGACAACCAAGGATCTACACGTGTTTCATAAGCATCAAGTATAAAATCAATTACATATTTCAATAAAAGTCTTCAAGCTATTGTGATAGTCGATGCTAAAATTACCTTCTTCCTCAAATTTAGTCTAAACCAATTACAATTAAGCATAACTCAAGGTTTATTTATTAAAATATCAAACAATGAGATTTAAGTTTGTCGACCTTGATATTATCACCTTTGGAGCAAAGTTTATATTTTTTAAATTCAACTAAAAAAGCAATCGATGCACTTGTGACAAATTATTTGGTGGTGAGAAAAATGTCAAGAAAAGTTTTCCAAAAATTATCCTTCAAAACAAGAAAGATCCAAGATATTCAAAACTCAAGAATAGTAAATTGAAATGCCCAAATATAGCACAAATGTATGATTAAACCATGGGAAAGACAAGAGTTCGATAAGTCAAAATTCATGACAATCAAGAAACTTGGAGAAAAGTAAAATGCCACATTCATAGTGGGAATATGACAAAATGTATTTATTTAGAGCACTTTTCTTTATTTAAACTTCAAGTAAAAAAGAAAGACTTATATTTTAAAAGGAAAATAAAACATTAGAATATTCTAGAGAAGATTCTCTCTAATTTTATTTTTGCATGATGAGATGCTATTTTTATTGTAATTTAAGGTATCATTTGAAATATGAGTATAGGCTTATATATACTCATTGAAAATATTTTTTTGAGGAATGATTCAATGATAGAAAAATATTTAAATTTTGTGAAATTTCACTATGACTAATGGAGCATCGAAATTCTTTTTCCCATTTCCCAACTATTAAGGGGAAGATAATTATGTTGGCTAGAAAACTAAACACATAATATAAATTAATTTTGAAGAAGTATGACAAGTAGTAGATGGAACCATTAACCGTCCTACTATAGAAGGTGAAGATCAAATAAAGTTTGACAGAAAGTAAAGATTAATCATCATGTTCAAAGTAGAAAATGAAGTACAAGCATACATTCAAGATTAAACCATGTCTAAAGATGCATGGGAGAGGCTACACACAGTCCTTGAAGCAAAGAATCAAAATCAAATTCTATTTCTCCAAAGATAACTCCATTGCTTGAAGATGAAGAGTGGAGAAAAACTTAAATCATTCGTGAGGAGAATTTTTGAACTAAGGCATCACATAAGCACTAGGAGAACTTATTTGATGAAATTATGTTTCAGTATTAAGACTCCTAAAAAAAAGTTTATGTGATAACATTAAATATCAGACAAAACCAAGATTTGAAAAGGAACCTATTTTAAAAGGTAGAGCCACATATGTAGTAGAAGAAGAAAAACACTTCTTAAAATATAAGAGAAGTAGCCATTCATAGAGGCATAAGAGCCCAAAGCACTACAAAAAAATAATCTCAAGGATACCAAAATCAGAGAAATGATTCTCAAAGAAATATTTTCACACACAAAAGAAGTGTGAACTTTGTGGTATAAATAGTCAAACTGATGAAATGTTGGCATAATCCATTCAAAAATGGATCCTCTTCATGAGAGATGAACCAATAGCAAAATAGGTCATCTTTAGATAAAAGAAAAATAAATTCGGAGAAAGATACATCAAAATAATATAGCCGAGAAAAATCAAGTTAAAGAAGAAAAAAATATCAACAAGAACTTGTGTTTGTTGCACAAGCGTAGCTAAGACAACACAATAATATCTGGTATGACTCCAAAGCAACCAAAAACATGTGACAAGTCAAGAAAATTGGGGTCATCCAAATTGCTCTAGTTATACAGGTAATAATACATCCAACAACTTCAAAAGTTCAATTTATCACTACAAGTTATAGGAAAACAAGATGAATGATCAAACTTTGAAAAATTAAATGAAGCAAAAAGTAATTGATCTCACTACATCAAGTGATGATCAAAACATGAAATGGAGATAAAACTAGTCACAAAGAAACTTTAAGATATAATTCAACAAAGAAGTTCAAATTAAAGTAAAAGAATGAGCAAAAAAAATATTACAAGAATTTTAGAAAAAATATTGGCTACAAAATTCAAGACAATAAAGAGCTTAAGACTATAGAAAATGAACACTTCACCCAAAAGGAAAATAGTTGAAAACTATAGAGATAACATGACATCAATACATAGATCAACCCAACAAACTATCAAAGACATCACCCAAGAATCTAGATAAGAAGCAACAAAGATAAAAAAATATCTCATCTCAAATCCTTGAAATACTTTAAGAAAGTAAATCTAGGAAGAAAATATCTTAGCTTCTACTTTAGTTAGATGTGTATTATGCCTAAAATATGTATTTTATGTATGTAAATATCTACCATTTAATAATGTAAAGGATCAAAGCATTTATTTCTAACATATCTCTATAGAGGAACTACATGAGGCAATTTTCTCTTTCAATTTAACAAGGAACCTAGGCTTAATGTATTTCTTATAACATTATTTCAAAAAATTAGGATTTGTTGGCTATAGATTAAGAGGTCAAGTAAAATACTGATATAATCAGTGAGATCAATGCCACCTTTATTGTATTGATTTTCAAGGATAGTAAGATAAAATTATTTTGATATTTTCATCAAATAAGTCTTTACAACATGATTTATAAGATCATTTCAAAATTTATTTTAAATAGATTGAAATGTTCTAGATTTTTTATCTTATATGAAGAACTTTATGTCATAATCATTGCGTTGGCTACCATGCATTCACTTAATTCCACGTAAAATCTTGGAATGCTTACAAAATTATATGTGAAAGATCATATGTTAGGGTTTGCTAGACTTTTCTAAATGATATTCTTAAAAATCAATTAATCAGTCTAGTGTAAATGGATTAAATATTAGTATAACATTCTAAAATATTTCATTTTGATCAATGGATCCCTTGATAGATACATTAGATCATCTTGTCGACTCGTTTAGTATGGCCACCCTTCTTCTCATATTTTATATTAATTCTTGAAAAAGCATTGGGAAGAGCTTTTTCAAGGCAAAAATGGAAGAAATAATAAAAGATGTTCAAGTTGTAATAAATGGTATAGATTTACAATAGATTATAATGGACCTTTTAGGGTCTAAAGTTGAAAATTTTCATCAACTTATTTGGGTAATCCTTTATCTAATAAATGAGATAAGGAGGAGGTCTAGGACTCAATTTCAGATAGAATGAAATCTTGTTTGGTAGGTTAGAAAGGTTAGTTCTCAACAATGGCAAGAAGCCTATAACTCATAAAGGCTACATTGCAATCAATCCATATATAATGTCACTTTCAAGATTGTCAAAAAGTGTAGCATTTGAATTTGATAAAATTCATAGAGATAATATTAATGAGAGTAATAGGCCATGGATTTCTATTAGTAACCTGATTAAAGGAGAGGAACTCAAACAAATAGTGGATGAGCTTCAAAATATGCTTCAAGAATTTTACTTACCTATTATTAAGATAACATATGATTCTATTTATAATATATCAAAATATGGTGGATACTCAATCAAGTTAGGATATATGAAATTAGAACAGTCAAATTTTCCTACTCCCAATCATTTTCTCCGAAGAACATTTGACCACTAGAGGCCCTTCCTAAGGTCTCAACATTCCTTTGGTTAACAATACGAAAAAAGATTCGTATAGGAGAGATAGTACAAAAGAAGAGGGAATATTTTAGGTGTAACTTATGTGAGAATGATATAGAATCATCAAATCATTTACTTCTCCATTGTCCCTTTGCTTAAACCATTTGGGACCACATTTAAAAAAATGTAAATATACATTGGGTAGATCCATTAATATTGAAAGAGTTGATGAAATATTGTATTATTTAGTTTTAAAGCTAAAATATTATGCAATATATGGAGTATTAGTATTGTCATTATTGATTATAATTTATAGCTTGAAAGAAATAAAAGAATATTTAAAAATAAATCTCAAAACCATGTCCATGTTTGGAATTGTATCATTGTCTCTCTTGTAAAATGTTTACATACAAGGTGGCCATTATGTGAAGTTTTAAGTGTAGAAAACAAGATGTTAGCCTTCGTGGTTACAAATATATATATATATATATATATATATATATATATATATATATATATATATATATATATATATATATATATATATATATACATGGTTTTGAGATTTATGCTACGATGGAGTTAACACAAAAGGTTTACTCTAACCTATGGTAAAATGTAAATGTCTAATAATTAGGTTTATAAAAATAAAATTTTATGTTGCTTTAAAAAAAAAATTAGTGGGCGTGGTGTTTTTCAAAATAATGAAGGCAAAATTCTCCTCACCTACTTAGAATCAAATGAAAATTCAACTGACAACTACATAGAGGGCATTTCTTAAGACGATTAAAAGTGTTATTGAAAAAATTAAAAATATATTTTATAGGGAATCACACATCATCATTAAAGTTGTTAACAAAAATAGATATAAGGATTGGATTGAAAAAATATCATATTATTAATGCTAACTGACTATTATTGAAAGTTATCTTTTAAAAATATGAACACACCTATATAAAAAAAAACTAGATAATAAATAATATAACCAATTTTAATGTTGATGTTCATATTAAGAATGTGCAAAATGGGTTGTGCGAGCTCTTGATGGCAATGAATCCTAGAAAATTCTTCTTCGACATTTCATTTTGACGGGTCTCCCCTTGGGGAAGAGGGTATGGCAAGGATTGAATTTTTCTACTCTTATTACCGCTCCCGTTCCTATTAAAATCATAGGTTCCTTTGTTGTCAAAAGTATCTGCAAGGCCTGGGAATCTCTCAAAACCTGACTTATTTGGAAAGGTGATGGGAAAAAGAATGGTTCTTCTATTTCCTCTTTTAGTGTTTGGTGGTCTCGTGTTATCAAAATTCAGTCTTTGCCTTTGGACAAAGTTCAATGGATTCATGCTCAATGATTTTATAGAAAAGAAATTAACTCTATCACTAGTTTTTTCTCTTTTTACACCAGAGATTGAATTCCTTGGGAGGATTTTAAAAGTTTTTATCAGCTTAAGCAAGGTGATCAAGGTACTTATGAGGTTGTGGTTTTTAATACTCCATTTTCTTTGTGGCCTAGAATTTTCAAACACTTTCAAAAGGCCTAGTGGGCTGATTGGAGTTGGCCTAAGAATAAATCCATGACTCAGTATAAAGCCCATCTAGGCTATTATTGGTTATGTCCTCATATTCCTATGGCTGCTGTTCTAAATGCTCGTTGGGATCTGCTTTCTCCTCCTTCTACTTGGCGAACTCGGTTCAAAATGGTTTGGGCAAAATATATTGAACCTAAGCAATCTTTTGTTGCATGGAATTTACTGATGCAAGGCCTACCTATGGGGCAATGACTTATATATATTGGCATTGATCACCCTACCTGTTATTTCTGTGGAGAGTTGGAGGATAGTCTACATGTATTCTGGTCTTGCCCCAAGGCTCGTTCAGCTTGGACTTGGATTGAGTCTTTTTTTTGTCCCTTCATTCACTCTCCTTTTTCATGGTAACAAATTATTCTTGGAGATCCGCCTGAATTTTTCGAACCTTTGTTGGATGTCTGGAACATATTTCGAATTAGCATTCTTTATCATATTTGTAAGTCCAAGAACAAGATAGCTTTTTCTCATGATATTAGTTCAAGGATTTTTTCCCTAGCTGACCAATATGCACTGTTTTATGATTCTTGGTTACAGATTTCTATACAAGTGGAGAAGATTAATGTGGAGATTCAACATCTCCGTAGTCTTATTGACTATTGGGGTAATGCACCTTGCACTGTTAGTCGCCTTCCTGAGGATCCCTCGTCCCATGCTCGGACCCGATCTCAATCTCGCTCTCGTCAGAATTCTTCCTGTCACAGTGGAGGGTCCCCTTCATGGAGACTTCCAACTTTCAAATGTGGAGTGTCTAATGTAGGTTCTTCTAGACATCATAGCGGATGGGATGTTCGTCCTCCTGCTCCTACCCCTCCCCTTGTGGTTGGTTGGGGACATGAAATTCCTAACGTACCCACTCCTGGTATAGGTTGGGGGATACTGTTCACAATAATTTTGTAAGAGGTTGGTCAGTTCCACCGGATATTGCAGCCCCTGTGGCTATTGCTTGCACCCATTGATGGGATATTAGGCCTTCTGTTGATGGTATTGATAAGAGACCCAATGATGCTGGTTGGCCTATTTTTGCACTTTCCAATGCAGATTGACATTGCATGGACATGAATGAGGCAGATGCGCCTCCCCATACTGCTCCTACTGCCTGAATCTTTATGGTTATGTTTTGATCTAGCCCAATTCTGATGTTTTGTTAGTTGTGGACTCGTTGTATCTAGTTTTTCGATTGCCTTGGTTTTTTTGGTATCTCCTAACCTTAGTGGTAGTTTAAAACCATACTGAGGTGTGATCTTTTCCATCCATTTCTTTTATGTAAAAAATTTAATTATTCTTTAATAAAAAAATTTCAACTCTTTTTCATTTCAAAAAAAATTGAAGGCAGACTTCATTTGAACTAATGGTTAAGATAACCTTATATAGAGCCAAATACTTCAAAAGCATATCCGTTCTCCGACCTGTCATGATAACCCAAAGGAATATTTTTATTTGATATTAAAAGGAAAGAGAAACCATTCTTTGAAGTAACCGTTCGTCGGGCAGATGTTGACCTCGGTATCTAATTTTATGACCTCTAGAGTAAATATTATAAGAGGAATTGGTCCATGGCCAGCCCTAGAACAAAACAAAAATGGGGATCATAGAATACTTTGGAATCACGGAAGGGATTCGATGGCTGTTGTCGTCACCACCTACGTCAAGTGGGTATGCGTGCATGTCGTGTGTGAGTGAAATTGCAAGCGAGAGTTACTATTTGTGTACAGCATACGAAGATTCGGCAGGCTGCCACACGGCTTTACAAGTCGTATGGAGAAAATATAAAACCGACGTCACAATGCAGACGTCAGTGCTCTCTGCATGGAGAGCAAAAGACACAATTGTACAAAGGAAAAACCATTAAAAACATGCATGTTCATCCTTATCCATAAACATTAACAAAAATAATTACTCAATATTCTTTCACTTAATGCTTAAAGGAATAACACCCAATTTTGTTAGATGCCTCTTAAAGATTTTTTTGGGCAAAATTATGAGTTAAATTATTGCTCTTTCACAAGAAATCTCTCTATTTTAATGTGTATAGTAGAGGTAGCAATAGTCACGTGTTGTTCAACCTCCACAATCTACTTGTCTTTATCCTCTATTTGGAGATGTGTTGGTATTTTGGATGTAGTGCATTGTGTCTCATAAAATAGAGACTGAATTGTCTGCCACTCTTCTCTGGAATATCGGTTGTTCTTGTTGTAGTCACGCCATTTCATGATCTGGTTATTTTGGGGTTTCTTTTCTTGTGACTTTTTCTTCTACTTTTAGTTTTGATGGTGTTGTTGAACTTCTTTTCTTGGTTTCTTTTATAAATCACCCTTGCATGTCTTGGGATGGCCCTTGGTACTTTGGTTCTTGTTATTCAAATTGTCACCTTTCTTGCTCTTATGTTTGTACTTCTGGTCAATCTTGATGGTAAATATATATGCCTCACCTAGTGTCTTGATTTAAAAAAAGTCCATGTCCTCCCTTATGTACCAATGTAGCCCACTACGGTACTTGAGAATTATATGCATCTCTATGTCTTGGATGTCAAGTTTCACAAACAATGAACAAAAAACATCAATGTAGTCATGAAATTTTTGTTTACCCTAATGCAGTTGTTTCCACCACATGTACATATCTTCATAAGCACCTATCGAGTAGTATTCATTCTTGACTACCTCCATGAATTCATACCATGTAGGGTCTTCTACATTTTCTTTATTTATTTATATGATTCCCATCACTTTTGGACTGGTATTGAAGCTTTTAGTAGGAAAAAAGTGATCTTCTCTTTATCAAAGAAATGATGTACAAAAAAATATGTAAATAGTTGGTCCAACCAATTCTAAACTACTTTCACACTAATTTTTCCTTCGTAGATAGGAATATCAAAGTTTGCCTAAATTTTGAATGGTGTCGAGGCACTAAATGGTCATGTTGTAATTCTAGTAGATAATAACTATTAAATAATTTTGGTAAATTGATCCAACATCTAATTCTTTTGTCTTTCAAGTGCTTCATCCATCAACTACTTGAAAGAATCTATTGTCTCGGTGTTGTTTGCCATCTGAGATCGCTTGATACAACTAACTAAATAATCAAAGGGATCGCGTGTCAAGCACCAAAACTTTTGATATCCTCATCTTGTCTTTGTGATCATACACATACAAATATATGGATTTGATACCATTGGTCTATGGTTCTGAAGACAGGGTATTCTTTATTGTGAAAACCAGCAATAAGGGAGCGAAATCGCTAGTTGAAAAACTAACTTTATTATTTTTTTAATATGGATTAAAGGGCAACAATCTTTGAGAAGATATGTGTCGAGTAATTTTTCACTATAACCCTATAAAACTATATATTTATGAGAGTAGAGTATTTTTCCACTATAACTTTGTAATTGAATACCACCATTTTTATCAAAATAAAATCATATATTTATATAGGTCCGATGAAAGAGGAAGAGGAAGAGACATAGCAATTCGATTGGTTGTAATTGTGATGTTGTGATGATTCTAATGGTTGCAATATGTGGGATGTGTGGCATGGTTTGACTAAACAACTTAAATGATTAACCTTAACTAAACCTTCATTAAAGGTTTAATAACTTATAATTGAATTTAACTTAACTGTAAACCTAAGTTAAATATAATATACAACTGAAAATTTTGTGGACTAGACATTTATCATAAATATTCCTCAACCACCCAAACCATTACATCACTGTAAAAACATTCTATTACATAAAAGTAACTATTTTTTTTTCAATCCCCACTACGAATATGTATATGTATAAGAAGTATTCATTGAATAAAAAGTAACTATTTTTGGTATCTATGAACACAAATACCCTTTATATTATATGTTTTTATAATGTATTTTTCCTTTTTATTTAATATATTAATTTAATTTACATTTAAAAATATATTACAAAATGTAATAAAAGTTTTAAAATATAACCTATTTTAGGTTAATCCTTAACTACTATCTTCTTATATATTCAATACATTCCCAACCTCAATCAATGTTTAAAAGTAAGCAACCCTATTGAATACATCTCTTACACTATCAAAATCTTACGATCTTAATGATGTGAGTTTTTTCCATTTGATGTTTATCAAAATTCTCTCACAATTTAACCCATAATTTTTATAAATCATTACAATATATATATATATATATATATATATATATATATATATGATAGTACCTTAATATGATATTTAATGTATTTTATTATATAATAATTAAATATTTTATTATATAATAATCAACTAATATTTAATGCATTTTGTTATATAATAGTCAACTAGCAACCAATATAGCCAACCAATATATGATGGTCTACAAACATCTAATATTTTAATCATCTTTCACATGAAAGTGATATTTAATGCATTTTGTTATATAATAGTCAACTAATATTTTTGTTATATAATAATCAACACTAGCTTGTCAACTATGATACATAAAGTCAGCCAACTACACTCCAATCAGCTACCGTCAACCACCCAACCATACTCCAATTAACCATGGCTTATCCCTCGTGACCCAAAGAGATGGAAGATCAGGGAGGCTGCCGCACAGCCTTACAAGTCACATGAAGAAAAAACTGGATGGGTTGTCAACAACAGAGACGTCATGCTCTCTGCACGCATGATGTGTTTTGAGGCCTCGAAGTCAATCGTGACAGCTTTAGATTTGGAGTGGGCCTTTAAATCTAGCTGAAACTATAAATTTTACACCGACCTACAATCACCCTAACCCTAGATAGCATTTTTGTCAATCTCAAATTTGGAAACATAATTTTCCAATCCCTGGTAGCCTGCTCGGTTGGTCTGGCTTGAATTGTATTGTGCACGGAACGTTTACCGTAAACAAGCACACGAGCTATTTGGTACTAGTCAAAGAATAAACGTAGGGTAAGTTATTTTAACAGGTCATTCCAACGGTTATAATATTAAAATTATTTTGTTTTTAAGTGGATTGATAATTGTTTATCTCATACAGAAGAAATTTAGGTTTAAACTTTGGTGGCACGAGTGAGCCGATAATAATGGTATAAATCTCAAACCATCGGTGGTTTCCCTTCATGCCCGTCATCAATAAAATGGTATAAACTTGTTGAGAACAATCCATGTAATTTGAACCCTATACTTAACAGTTACTAAATGTATCCAAAAATAAATATATATATAAATAAATTATTTTTAAAAAAGCATTTATGTGCATTTATGTCTATCTCAACAACTTCGCCAACTCATCGTTTATCATATAAATATTATTTAATTATAATTAAAATTGATTTTTTAAAATATATTATAGGGGCGGACTGCGCGAAGATCTATGTGGCGGCTTCTAAGGCGGACAACGCAGAATACTATGGTGGCCATAAAAGCTAGACAACCTACTCGAATTCGTGGCGACTACCGATTCCACCATGTAAATTCAAATATATATATATATATATATATATATATATATATATATATATATAATTATTTAGAAAAAGTAATTATAATTTTAAATTAGTTTATTATGAGAAAAAATGGTCTTTATAGTTAAAAACAATTTGAATTCAATTGATTTATAATATTAAAATCTACATGGGAAAGTTATATTAATTTATTAAAAAAAATTAATAAAAGTTTTGAAAAGATTTTTATAAAGATATTTGATAGTCAAAAGATTAAAAAAATAAAACAATCACTTATTTCAAGAATGTCATTAAGAAATAAAATTCAATCTACAAAGTGAGATTGAGATGTAAACCAATCAAAATAACAAAAGCTTGCTATTAAGTGAACCCCTTGCTATTAAAAAAAAAACAATTAAGGAATTGATAGCAGTTCAAGTAGATAAACTGATCACTGGAGGATCGATGAGGCCAATAGATTCTTACTGCTCTCAAGGTAACCAATGATTATACAATCATGGAATGGTAAGGGTTTAAACAGTAGAACCCATCAATCTGTTGTTCGAAGACTCTTAGAAAAATGTAAAACAAATTTTTTGCTTATCTAGGAGATAAAAATGTCGTTAGATCTTATGTGCAAAACAGTTAACAGAATTTGGAGGGGTGCTGGTCATATGGAAGTGGCTACCCAAGGTGCCTCAGGGGGGATAGTTACTCTTTGGAACTGTCTTGAATGGACTACAATAGGACATATAGCTTGGAGGGGTGTTCTCACATCACATTTTAGAAATAATGTCACAACTGAACATGTTTTAATCACAAATTTTTATGGGGCTCAAAACCTAGATGGTCAGATGCATCAATGGAAAGTTGTGCATAACATGAGAGTCTCAAGGAAATATTTAGACTAGATTATTGCTGGGGACTTTAATGCTAAATTATCCTCTAGATATCAGGAAGGGGGAACCCCAATTTTGGACCCAGGGGATCAACTTATGATTGCCCAAGTCCAGGCATTACACTTGGTGGATATTAAATGCCATGGAACCAACTATACTTGGACTAATAAGAGGAGGGAGCCACATAGTAGAAAGGTGAGTTAGACCATTTTTTGGTTTCAGAGGAGGCATTTGTAAAATGGAATATAAATTTTTAGATTTTGGACGGTCCAGTTTCAGATCATTTCCCCATTTTGTTGGAAGGAGGGATCAAGACAATGCAGCATCACAAACCATTTAAATTTGAAAACTTTTGGTTACAAAAAGAGGAACTTCAAAAGATAATTCCACAGTGGTGGGAAGAAGGTCGCCCAACATATGGGACAACAATGTTTAGATTCCACAAACAACTTCATTATGTCAAAGATCAACTAAAACAATGGAGGCGAGCTAACAAGACTAACTTCCAGGTCCAAAGAGCTCCATTGGTGGCCAGATGGGATGAGGTTCAAAAATACTTTAGGGAAGGAACAATTACAGAGCAACTCAAAGAAGAGGATGATGCATTACGTAAAGCAGTTGAGGACATTGACAACCAAGAGGAGACCTACTGGAAATAGAGAGCAAGAACCACTTGGTTATTAGAAGGTGATAAAAATACCAAATTTTTCCATCGAACTGCTTGTGCTAGGAGACAGATGAACAACATGGAAGCTCTTCAAGATGAGAACGGATACTCCTTCGATACACTTCTAGGTATACATTTCCATTCAATGGATTATTTTTCTAAACTATTTAAGTAAAGTATGGTGCAAGATGAAGAGGCTCAAAGATACGTTATTGTTTTCATACCCTCTGTTATCTCTGAAGAAGAAAATCAGATAAATAATTAACCCCATATGATTTGAACCCCATAATTAACACTTACTAATGTAAAAGTAACCAATTTTCCTATGTATCCAAACAAATAAATAAATATTATAAAATTATTTTCAAAATCCCTTATATCAATCTATTTTAGCAAGTTCACCAACTCGCCGTCTATTTAAATCATACAATTAAAATTGTTTTTTTTTAAATATATTATATAATTATTTTGAAAAATTATAATTTTAAATTAATTTATTATGTAGAAAAAGGTACAATTTGAATTCAATTGATTTATAATATCAAAATTCATACATAAACCTCATATTAAGTTATAAATTTTATTTTAATTTTTTTTAATAAAGATTTTGAAAGAGTTTTTTATAAAGAAATTTGAAAGTCAAAGAGGATAAGACAATCATTTATCTTAAGAATGTTAATAAGAAATAAAATGCAATCTACAAAGTGAGATTGAAATGCAAACCAACAAAAATAACAAAATATTGTTATTAAGTGAACTCCTTGCACTTCAACCAAATGTGAATTAAGCAAATCGAGCACCCAAAGTTATGTAGAGGCAATCTGTTTCCAAATTTCACTTTATCTTAAAAAAAAGTTTTTAGGTCTTACTCTCTGTATTTCTATTGCCATTACTCTGCAAAACCTTAGCCCTCTATGAATTCAAATATCATTTTATCTATGGTTTTCCATATCCTCTTTATCTATGTTTTACTTTATTTCAATTTTTTTTTAATAGTTATTTTATTATATGTAAATGTGATTGATGTATTAAGGTATCTTCATATCATTAGAGGTAGTTTTTGTCTTATACAATGTGATTGATGTATTAAGGTATCATTATTACTGTTGTCGACTCAAAGTTGTTTTTATAAAATAATGCTAAAGAGGTTGACAATGCCTTTAATATTATTTGTATAGAATAATCCTAAAAAGGTAAACAATGCTTTAGCTATTCTTGACCCTTTTTTTTTTGGCTATACTTTAATGATAAGTTAGCCTTAGCTAAGACTAGCTAAGATTGAGTTTTTTTATGCTCGTCCAAAAGGAAACACATTTTTCAAGGTGAGAATATTTGCTAAAGGATTTGAGTTTAAAGTTATAGTCACCAATATGTTGAACTAGTTTTTTTGTTAGATTTCAAAGAAAATTACATAAACTAGACTATAAAGTATTTATTCTTAGTAGGTAGATTGTATATAATGGAAAAGGTTTTTGTTGTGATTCATATACACTATTCTTCATGTTTGTTGTTGTATAAATCTCATTTACCTATTAATTTTAAAAACATTATAAAAATAAAAGATGTTATAATATTTATCATGAAAATTAAAAAAATATTATTAATTAACAAATTTTATATCAAAATAATATTAGATATATTTAAAATAGATCGCTAATAGTTACATTAGATTAAAAATATATATTTAATACTTATAAGTTTATAAATTAAATAATTAAAAGTCTAATATACATATATTCTATCAACTAAAAATCTAAAAAATGTTATTTATCGAATCAAGCTATACAACTATACCCTCTTAAATGAATTATACGACCATTAAATAATTTGTGATAGTAAACCATTTTTTCATTTATCAATTCTAGCACCACCATGTCGGTTAGCATGAGGTTCACATCTACTTTTTACCTTCTCATCATCAACTTGTTTTATTTAGGTACCATGTCAGTTAGAATGAGGTTTACATTGGTTCAAACCTTGGGGGAAGCCTGTTACAAAGGTAGTAGTCTAATACGAAGCCTCTGAGTGTGTGCTAGAGTGATGACCTACACCAAAACAACGAGATAGAATATATTTAATGGATGCAATCCTTGTGGTTTAAACCCTACACTTATCAAATACTAAAAATAGAGTAATTGTAACCAGCTTCTCTATCAAACCAAAAAAATAAGGTTCACATATGCTTTTACCTTCTCTTCATCAACTGCTTTTTTCTTAGGTATCAATTGCTTTTTCACATGTGGAGTTGTAACCATGACCCCTCCTAAATTTGAGAGCTATACTTATCAATAGGGAATTTAACACAAATCCACCACACACCCACCCTCTAACACACTCTCCCATGTCGCGGTTTGAACATTGGACCTATTGAAGAAGAGCCAAAGCCTAAACCGTTGCAGTACAGCCCCAAGTGCAAGTATTAAATTATTTTTATTAAAGTTATACATTTTTTTTAAATATGGTTTAGAGTAAAAGTAATATAAAAAATAAAATCAAAACTAAAGCTTTCGAGGTGGTTTGAAACTCTGAGTTTGGTTGAAAGAGCATGGAATGCTAGGTTGGTTGAGGATAAAGGTTGAAAGAGCATGGGAGGTTGGACTAGCTGAAGGAGCTACATATAAAGACTGAGATGCTAGGTGGAATACGTAGATGGCTAAAGGAACTATAGTAGAATGTTGAGATGATGAGTGGAATACTGGGAAGGTTGAAGGAGCGTGGAAGATTGGTTAGGCTAAAGGAGCATGGAAAGGCTGGCCTTTGTTGGGTGGAAGGCTTGTTTGAGGTTGGATCGATTTAAGGAATCACAGCAACAAAATCAATTGTTGGATGAAATACAATAGGTTGGGTTTTTGGGTGGAAGCTTGGGACATCTAAACCCTTCTTTATCTTGGGTGTGCTTATGAGTTTAGAACCCATAGGAATTGGTGTGGTTTTTTCCCCTTTGTGTTGTGGGAGTGAGCCTCTTTGCATCTTGACCAGATCTTTCTTAGTTCCTCCTATAGGATTGCTCTGATGTGCTAGGTGTTGGTGGTTTGGGCTTCGAGTATCAGGGTTCTTATTTTGTGCGGTTTTGATTTTGATTTTAAAATTTGAGCACCCCTTGAACTCGATGTTTTGGGCAGGAATCCACTGGTCTATTGCTTGGGTTCCTATTTTGGGTAGGTTATTTAATTTTTTATTCATGATTGAGTACCCTTGGTTTCAGATATCTGCTTCTTATCTTGGATGAGAAGGTTTTATTTTAGAATCCCTACTATAGGATTTGTTTTTTTTGTCGAAGGTTAGTGTTTTTGACTACAAGGTTCTTAATGGAGTCGGAGAGTCTCCTTCACCATAGCCTGTAGGTATGGCAGTCTCCAGATATCACTCTCCTACAATAGATATCACTCTCTAGGATCAAATAGTTGACACATGGGCTAAAACCACTCAAAAATTGTCCATGAAACTATACAAATTAATCTGAGCCAATCAACTCAGTCACCAGGCCAAGTGGTTCATAAATACTTGGCTAAGAAAGAATCTTTCATAGTTGATGTTGAAAGTATATGCAATGGAGACCATTACTTCTCAAGGAGGGTTGATTGATCTAGATGACTTGGACCTTAGACTCACACAACTCAGGTAGTTTGGGAAACTGCAATATAGAATGATTCAAAGACCTCAAACTCAGACACCTCGAAGGCCTTGAAATATCTCAGACTCTGATGCCTTGGAGGCTCCAAAATATCTCAAATTTAGATTCAGGCAAAGGTTTAGAGGCTCAAAAGACCTTTCAATTTAGACAAGCTTGGATAGAGACTAGATAATTTGGAAGGCTCAGAGTTGAAAGGAAACCAGTTGGTTCAAAGTCAAATGAGATGCATGGGACCATAAACAAAGGTTGGTTTGTGAAATATTGACCAACAAATATGGGTTTTCCACATCATGCATCTTATGTGGTAGTAGTTAAAATTTTGCAACTATTAAAATCACCGCAACTGTCACCATTACAACCAATCGAACCATCATGGATATTCCTCTTCTTCTTTCATCGGACCTGTATAAATATACAATGTTATTCTAAGAAAAGTGATGGCATCCAGTTGTAGATTTACAATGGGAAAATATTCTACTCTCATAGATATACAATTTTTATAGAGTTGGAGTGAAAAAATATTTGGCATAGATCTCTTCTCAAATATTGTCGCCTTGTAATCCATATTCAAAAATTAATAAAACTAGCTTTTTAGCTAGCAATTTCAATCCCTTATTTTTGGTTTTCATAGTAAATAATCCCCCATCTCCGAACCTGTGGATCAATAAATAAATTTGAGATGATAGATATGGGTATGATGCACTATTTTCTTGGGATTGAAGTGAGACAATTAGATGATGGTGTTTTTATCTCACAAAGGTAAATATGCTTCTAAATTATTTACAAAGTTTAGGATGTGAAAATGCAAATTTGTCAGTACTCCTATAAGTCTTGGTGAAGAGCTTATTAAGGATGATGGAAGTTGCAAGGTGAACCCCACAGTTAATAGAAAGCTGGTAGGCAATTTAATGTATCTTACAACTACGAGGGTAAATTTAATATACGCAGTAAGTGTGGTTTCTAGGTTTATGCAAGACCCAACTGAGGTACATTTTAGGGCAGCAAAGATAATATTAAGGTGTGAACAAGGAACAAGTGATTTTTGAATTTGGTATAGCAATTATGATGATTTTTGTCTGGTTGGATACCTAGATAGTGATTGGGCAAGTTGTCTTGATGATCATAAGAGTACTTATAGAAATATTTTTAGCATGGAACTAGTGCTAGTTCCTAGTCATCCAAAAAGAAAGTAATTGTTCTTTGTCTTCAATAAAATTTGAATATATTACAACAATTCTAGCACCATGTCAAGCTATTTGGTTGAAAAAAGTATTGAAAGAGTTGAAGCATGAACAAAATTGTCCTATCACAATTTTTTGTGATAATACTTCTGCAATTGCTTTGTCCAAAAATCCACTTTTTCACATTTGTATGAAGGATACAATTTCATATGGAATATTATTAAAGGACATGTAGCAATTAATTTTTGCTCATCCAAGAAGTAACTTTTAGATATGTTCACCAAGATTTTGCCAAAAGAAATCTTTAAGAGGCATCTAACAAAATTGGGTGTTATTCCCTTAAGCATTAAGTGAAAGAATATTGAGTAATTATTTTTGCTAATGCTTAAGGATAAGGATGAACATGCATGTTTTTAATGGTTTTTCCTTTGTACAATTGTGTCTTTTGCTCTCCAAAATTGTGAATTTCAATTAATATGTATTTTTTTTTTTTTTTTGTCAATTGTTGTTGTTTTTTTTCCTTGATGCTCTATTTTGTAGGCCCTGTTTCCAAGATACTCTCCTCAATAAAAATAAAAATAATGAAGCAGCAGAACAGGATTCCCATATGGAATAATGAAGCAGCATAATAGAAGATTCCCATACGGAATAATGAAGCAGCAGAATAGAATTCCCATATGGAATAATGAAGAAACAGAATAGAATTCCCATGGTTATGGTTTCTCCAAGGAGCGGGACTTCAATACAATTCGATAATGATTAGCAATTTGAAGGGTGAACTGTCCAGGCTTTTCCGTCATGTCAAGTTTGTTAATGCCTGGTGGAGTGCAGAGGTGGAAGCACTGAACCAATCTGCCAATGACCATGGACACCAAAGAAAAGGCAAGGACCATTCCGGGACAACTTCTCCTTCCCACACCGAAGGGACAAAAGCGCATGTCACCTCCGCTTAGATCAATGTTTGTGCTTCTTCCATTCTCGTAGAACCTCTCTCGGACGGTACTCGCTGGATTATCCCACAGGTGCAGGATTATTTGACATCCACCATGCATTTATCATTATTTTGCTTTGCGCAGGAATGTCGTAGCCCCCTAACCTGGCTTGATGCAGGTTCATATGAGGGAGCAACAGTGGTGCTGGCGTATGGAGTCGGAGAGTCTCCTTCACCACAGCCTGCAGGTATGGCAGTCTCCAGATATCACTCTCCTGCAACAGATTGCCTTTGTCTTTTCCTAAAACGTCATCCAATTCAGTCCGAAGCTTCTGCTGAATGTCAATGTTGTTCACCAGCTCTGCAATCGTCCATTCCATGGTCCATACAGCTGTCTCTGTGCCTGCAAGTCAATTTTTTATTGGTATGTAGAAGGAAATCATGACACTCGAGATTTATATTTACCCACTAGACTCTAATTCAGTACATGGGACTCATAGAATCAAGAAAACTGTTTAGCCAAGAAATGCATCCGAAAACGTGGAATTTTTTTTAAGGTTTTATTTTTGTTGATGAAGCTTAGTAGGGTGATAAGAAGTTGAGTATTTATGAAGAGAAGAATTAAGTTTAAACTTCACAAATATACTGGCTTAATTATATCAATTAAAAAAATACTTTTTGCACGTGGACATTAGCGGGCCCATAAGACATATTTCTCACAACAATAATGGTAGTGGACACACTCAGTATCAATTTCGAAAGAGTGGCAGGGAGATAAATCGCTACAAATGAGGTTGATTTGGTTGAGGAAAAATTGTGGAGCTTTCCAGATAAATGGCATGAAGGCATCGATAGGGACTGCGCATGACAATAAGCTGCAGCATATGTTGCCAAGATAGGTATGCACAAATTGGAGAGGAAAAAGTATAAACTACAGACGGAGCAACAGTAGGTAAGGACGAACCGACTTACCAGCTATGTTAAGATTTTCCACTATATGCAAAATGTTATCTTCTGTAATCTCCCCCCGTTTCTGAGCTTCTAACATGTAATCGGAAGCACACTTGTCCACTACTCCGTTTCCTTTCGCCTTCTCAAGTAGTTTTCTAGAAAAGAATATAGAAACGACTTAGAAAATATTGCACAGATTGAGGAAAAATACTAAGGTTGTTGACATAGTAAAAATGTTTTCCAAGGGTGAAAAACTCTTAAAAATAAACTTACATTCTTTCGTCGAGAAAACAAGTTTTGAACAGACGAAGACGGCGGTTCATGACATCCTGACATGCTTGAGGTAATTCCTGGCAAAAGGTCGAAGGAAGGGGATGAAGTCTGCATAATTATATGTGAAACTCTGCGCCAACCGACTCCGCTCTCCATTAAGGGCCTTCAACTTCACGAATTCCGGATCATGTTCGCTCTCAAACCTTCTGCCAAAGATGAGTCTATACAACACATTATACATGAGGAGTTGCAGTCTATGTCGAATCACAAGGCCCGTGGTAGTCGACTCCTCCTTTTCTTTTACATCGGAAATCATTGCATTAATCTCTTCGTTCCACGCCAGCTGGGAGTCCTTCACCACTTTGTGAGTGAAAAGGGGAACGGTGGCGACACGCCTCATTCGCCTCCAGTGGTGGCCATAGGGGGAGAAGACCATGTCCTCACCGTTTGCAGTGAAGATATCAAACACCAGATTTCTTGCCCTCGAACCGAATTCCACTCCCTGACTGACCAGAACTTCCTTGGCTAAACTCGGAGACGAAACAACCACTAGATGTCTGTGGCCCATTTTTAGATGCATGATATCGCCATACTTGCTTGCCAGGGCGCTGAGGGTCCTGTGATTTAAATCGTCGCCAACCTGCAGCCAGTTTCCAAACACGGGAACTGCTACGGGGCCTGGCGGAAGCCTAAGCCTAAGCCTCTGTCTACGACGTGCACGCGTCAATACCACGACGGTTGCCAGTATAGCCGCTAAACAAACAGCTAAATGTGGTAACTGCAACATTTCTAGCACTTGGACCATAATAACGCTAGATGGGATGGAGAGCTATTGCTATTACACTTCCTTTGCATGGGACAACTCAATTCCGCTCAAAGTAGAGAGAGAAATGAAGAGAAGGCAAGGCGAGTGTGAGTGATAAAGAGAAGCCCCCCCTGGTTGCACTTATAAAGGGAGTTCTCCGACAGTCCCACTATGTGTCGAGTTAGTGTGCATTCTTGCCGACGAGTTACCAGAACGAGTTTATTTGCGTAATTGATCACGTGTGTGCTTACTATAACGTTCCGTGCACAAGCCAAAATAACCTACCGAAATAGGCTGGTTGGGCAAACCACTTTGAAACTTGGTTTATGGTGTATATGTGTGGTGCGCACATAAACTTGTGTAAGCCCATCCTAACTTAATGACAAAATCAACAAATCACATGTTAAAATTTTTGAGATTTTCAAACAGATTTGTTGACTTTGCTATTATTTTATCGCTTGAATTTAAGTTTCCTAAAAGAAAGCTCAAAATCTTAATCACATGGGTGTTAAAAATTTTGAGATTTCTCCAGATTTATTGACTTTGCTATTATTCCATATGTTAATATTTTTGAATTTTTTTTAAAGATTTTTTATCAAACAGCTTTGTTGACTTTGTTATTATTCAATAAATTTTTTATTTTTTTTAAATTTCTATCAAAGAGAGAGGAGGTATTAATGTGAAGCAGATTTTATCATAGAATAAAAAAAATTATCATGTCCTAAAGGTTAGGTGGATTGGTAGATACTTACAAAGAAGACACATAGGTTTAAACATTAGAAATATCAATTTATAAAAATAATAATCTGATCTGAATATATATCAAATAAAAACTTATCTTCGCCATTCCACTTTCCTCCGTGTCTACAGTAATAAAATGCCATCCAGGTTGGTTTCGGTCACTCTAAAATTTCAAATTGACAAAGATGAACACATCATGAGGGCAGAGAGCACTGACGTCTGCATTGTGACGTCGGTTTTATATTTTCTCTATACGACTTGTAAAGCCGTGGTTTCGGTCACTCTAAAATTTCAAATTGACAAAGATGAACACATCATGAGGGCGGAGAGCACTGACGTAAAGCCGTGTAGCAGCCTGCCGAATCTTCGTATGCTGTACACAAATAGTAACTCTCGCTTGCAATTTCACTCACACACGACATGCACGCATACCCACTTGACGTAGGTGGTGACGACAACAGCCATCGAATCCCTTCCGTGATTCCAAAGTATTCTATGATCCCCATTTTTTTTTGTTCTAGGGCTTGCCATGGACCAATTCCTCTTATAATATTTACTCTAGAGGTCATAAAATTAGATACCGAGGTCATAAAATTAGATACCGAGGTCAACATCTGCCCCACGAACGGTTACTTCAAAGAATGGTTTCTCTTTCCTTTTAATATCAAATAAAAATATTCCTTTGGGTTATCATGACAGGTCGGAGAACGGATATACTTTTGAAGTATTTGGCTCTACATAAGGTTATTTTAATCATTAGTTCAAATGAAGTCTTGGAAATTTTACAAGAAAGACAATGATACAATTCCAAACTTGGACATGGTTTTGAGATTTATTTTTAAATATTCTTTTATTTCTTTCAAGCTATAAATTATAATCAATAATGACAATACTAATATTCCATATATTGCATAATATTTTAGCTTTAAAACTAAATAATACAATATTTCATCAACTCTTTCAATATTAATGGATCTACCCAATGTATATTTATATTTTTTTAAATGTAGTCCCAAATGGTTTAAGCAAAGGGACAATGGAGAAGTAAATGATTTGATGATTCTATATCATTCTCACATAAGTTACACCTAAAATATTCCCTCTTCTTTTGTACTATCTCTCCTATACAAATCTTTTTTCGTATTGTTAACCAAAGGAATGTTGAGACCTTAGGAAGGGCCTCCAGTGGTCAAATGTTCTTCGGAGAAAATTATTGGGAGTAGGAAAATTTGACTATTCTAATTTCATATATCCTAACTTGATTGAGTATCCACCATATTTTGATATATTATAAATAGAATCATACGTTATCTTAATAATAGGTAAGTAAAATTCTTGAAGCATATTTTGAAGCTCATCCACTATGTGTTTGAGTTCCTCTCCTTTAATCAGGTTACATGGCTTATTACTCTCATTAATATTATCTCTATGAATTTTATCAAATTCAAATGCTACACTTTTTGACAATCTTGAAAGTGACATTATATATGGATTGATTGCAATGTAGCCTTTATGAGTTATAGGCTTCTTGCCATTGTTGAGAACTAACCTTTCTAACCTACCAAACAATATTTCATTCTATCTGAAATTGAGTCCTAGACCTCATCCTTATCTCCTTTATTAGATAAAGGATTACCCAAATAAGTTGATGAAAATTTTCAACTTTAGACCCTAAAAGGTCCATTATAATCTATTGTAAATATATACCATTTATTACAAATTGAACATCTTTTATTATTTCTTCTATTTTTGCCTTGAAAAAGCTCTTCCCAATGCTTTTTCAAGAATTAATATAAAATATGAGAAGAAGGATGGCCATACTAAATGATCGAGATCCATTATCATAGAGAAAAAGAAAACAGTTTTATTTTATTCACATGCAGCCGAATATTACAATCACAGCCAAAAATTATAGTCACAGCTGATTATCCATAAGTCGCAAAGGAATGGCGACTTTTTTGAGCTTCTCCAATCTGGAAATACCACGAGATTATCTTCTCGTTTTAGCAATTTTTCTCCATCCCTTGTGCATGCCTTTGTTTCCCTTTTTAAAGGTTCTTAGGTGGCGCTCCATTTCCAGCTGGCGGCCCTTCGTTTCCTCTTCCAGAACCTTTCGTTTCGCCTCCCCGTGTCGCTTCGTCGTCCAGGTATTCGACACGTGTCACTTTTCGCCTCTTCGTCTTCGGCTCGTCTTTCGGCGCGAAAATACGCCCTGTCGTGATATCGCGACGTATTTCCATCGCGTCCCCCTTTCTTCTGCTTTGGTCGCGATATCGCGACATGTCGCGATATCGCGACGTCTTTCTACCGTGCCTTCGTTCTTAAGCTATGGTCGCGATTTCGTGACATGTCACGATTTCGCGACCCTCCGTACTATCGTAGCCCTTGTTTCTATTTTGGTCATGATTTCTGACTCACCAATTCGTGACCCTCGCATCGTAGCCTCTGCTTTCATTGCGGTCATGATTTCGTGACCCTCCATACTGCCGTAGCCTTTGTTTCTGTTTTGGTCACGATTTCGTGACCCTCCATCCGTCGTAGCCTCTGCCTTGGTTTGTCACGATTTCATGACATGTCACGAAATCGTGACATGTCACGATTTCGTGACCCTCCGTCCGTCGTAGCCTCTGCCTTGGTTGTATGCCATGATTTCGTGACCCTCCATCCATCGTAGCCTCTGCCTTGGTTGTACGATTTCATGACATGTCACGAAATCATGACATGTCACGATTTCGTGACCCTCCGTCGGCCGTAGCTTCTTTCCCTTTTTTTTTTTTTAAAAAAAAAAAAAGTTGGTTGGTGCAGGATTGCTCTGCTACCCTCGGATGCTCCTGCATCAGACACCTGGGGTAGATTGAGAAGTGATCCTCACTTCTGAACTGTTGGAGGGAGACCCAGGCGGTCAACCTCCATTTTAGACAACCAAGTTGCATCTTCTACTGGTCTGCCCTTCCACTTGACCAAATATTCAAAATACTATCTGTTTCTGGTACTTCTGCCTTCTCTTGTGTCCAGTATTTCCTCTATCTCATCTGTGGTTGGAGTAGATGCTGGAATACTCCACAACTCTGCACATGGTGCCTCACTACTATCCCCTTCATGGTATTTCACTAAATCTGATATGTTAAAAATAGGTGAAATGTCAAGCCCACTTGGCAATTCCACTTTATATGCATTGCCTGACTCCCGTTTTTCCAGTATTCTGCATGGCCCAAATTTCTTCATCTTCAATTTGTTATAAGTTTTGGTTGGAAACCTTTCTTTTCTGAGATGGACCATGACCTCATCTCCCACTTCGAACTCTTTGAACCGCCTCTTTTGGTCTGCTCTTGTCTTGTACTGAGTATTCATTTTTGTAATTTGTTTCTTTACTTCTTCATGCAGGCTTTTCATCTGTTTCGCAAATTCCTCAGCCTCGGCACTGCACTTTTCTCCTTTATCTAATTTCCTCAGCTCAGAAACATTTCTTGGGCTGTTTCCATATATGACTTGGAATGGAGATTTGTTTGTACTCTTGTTGACAGAATTGTTGTATGCAAATTCTGCCTATGGCAAAACCAAATCCCATCCCTTGGGTTTATCTGCTATCAAGCATCTTAATAAATTACCCAGACTTCTATTTACCACCTCTGTCTGTCCATCAGTCTATGGGTGGTATGCAGAACTGAACTTCAGATCCGTCTTCAACTTCTTCCACAATGTTCTCCAAAAATACCCAACAAACTTTGTATCTCTGTCAGAAACTATGCTTTTTGGTAGACCGTGAAGTCGTACCACTTCCTTGAAAAATAACCCTGCAATGTGAACCGCGTCACTTGTTTTCTGGTAGGGAATAAAATGTGCCATCTTGGAGAATCTGTCAACCACCACAAATACGGAGTCATTTCCCCTCCGTGTTCTCGGCAACCCAAGAATGAAATCCATGCTGATGTCCTCCCATGGCCTCTCAGGTACAGGTAACGGCTGATATAATCCTGTGTTCTGCCTCACTCCTTTTGCCATTTGGCAGATTCTGCAACTTTGCACAAACTTGTTCACATCCTGCTGTAGTTGCGGCCAGTAATAGTTCTCACTCACCAGGGCAATGGTCTTATCCCGGCCAAAATGTCCAGCCAGTCCTCCGCTGTGTTTCTCTTTGACTAAGTTTTCCCGCATGGAACTCCTTGGAATGCATAATTTACTTCCTCTGAACAACATTCCATCTTGGATTAGAAAATCCAACCATTTTGTCCTGTCCACAGTAACAAGTGCCGAGCAAGCCGTCCAGGCTTCTGCAAAATCAGGATCTTTCGGGTACAGGCCCTTCAGTTCTTCGAATCCTACCACTTCCACTGTCATTTCCATCAGCAAATTCTGCCTTCTACTTAAGGCATCTGCAACTCTGTTTGATTTTCCGCTTCTGTGCTTTAACACAAAGGTATAGCTTTGGAGAAACTCAACCCACTTCAAGTGCCTCTGGTTCAGTTTTCCCTGGCTGTTTATATACTGTAAGGCCTGATGATCAGTATATAACACAAACTCTTTTGGCAGCAAATAATGTCTCCACTTCTTCAAGGACTGAACTATGGCATAGAATTCTTGATCATACACTGAATACTTTTTCCTGGCATCATTGAGTTTCTCACTGAAGTAAGCAACAGGCTTACCTTCTTGACTCAGCACAGCTCCAATGGCACTACCACTGGCATCACAGTCTACCTGAAATACCTTATTAAAATCTGGAAGTGCTAAAATAGGTTGCTCAGTGACCTTCTTCTTCAACATATCAAAGCTTTTGTCAGCTCCCAAGGTCCACTTAAAGTCTTTCCTATCCCCTCTCATTGTCTCTGTAAGGGGTGCACAAATACTGCTGAAATTTTTGATGAATTTCCTGTAAAAATTGGCTAAACCATGAAATGATCTCACTTCAAAAGTGCTTCTTGGAGTAGGCCATTCAATGATAGCCCTCACCTTTTCTGGGTCCATTTTCAGACCTTCAACTGAGATGACAAATCCCAGGTATACCAACTCCTTCTTCACAAAATTGCACTTCTTCAAGTTGATCAACAACTGTTCTTCCCTCGGCTTCTCAAAAACCCTCCTGATATGCATCAGGTGCTCTTCCAGGGTTCTGCTGAATATCAAAATGTCATCCAAATAGACAATAACAAACTTGCCTAAGAACTCCTTCAACACTTCATTCATCAACCGCATGAATGTGCTTGGTGCATTGGTTAGCCCAAATGGCATGACCAACCACTCATACAAACCTTCTCTGGTTTTGAAAGCAGTTTTCCACTCATCTCCTTCTCTGATCCGAATCTGATGGTAGCCACTCTTCAGGTCAATCTTGGTGAAGTACTTGGCTCCACTCAAACAGTCCATAATATCATCCATCCTGGGTAATGGAAATCTGTATTTTATGGTGATCTTGTTTATAGCTCGGGAGTCCGTACACATCCTCCACTCCCCATCCTTCTTTGGTGCTAGTACTGTAGGTACCGCACATGGACTCAAGCTTTCTCGAATCAGTCCCTTTTTCAACAACTCATGGACTTGTCTGCTCAGCTCCTCACTTTCCACAGGAGTCATTCTGTGGGCTGCCTTGTTGGGTAAACTAGATCCGGGTACCAAATCAATATGGTGACTGATCTTCCTCATTGGTGGTAAACCCTCAGGCACATTATCTGATATGATGTCTGGAAATTCTTCTAACAGGTGTTCGGCCTCTGCTGGAACATCTGTGTACTGTTCTTTCTTAACAGTAGGGATTAATGCATAACACATTGAATCCCTCTTCAGACCATCCAAAAACTGTCTTCCTTCCACCAGGCAGATTCTGGCACTACTACACACTTTCTCATCCACTTCCTTCAGTGGCTTCAATTTGTGACGTACTCCATCCTTCGTTAGAGAGTACGTATTTGCATGCCCATCGTGCACTGCACGTCTGTCAAATTGCCATGGTCTTCCCAACAACAAATGGCAAGCATCCATCGGCAATACATCACATAGGACCTCATCTTGATAATTCCCAATGTGAAATTTGACCAAGCACTGTTCACTGACAAGTGCTCTGTGGTCTTTCTGCAACCATGCAATCCGATATGGATGCGGGTGCTTCCTCTTCCCCAAATTCAACTTATTAACCATCTCTTCTGAAACTAGGTTGTCTGTGCTACCATTATCAATGATAACATTGCAGACCTTCCCTGCACATTTGCACCTCGTGCGGAACAGGCTCTTCCTCTGTTCTGGTTCTTTTTCCTCATTCAACAGTGTTCTTCTCATCATCAACACTTCTCCTCCTTCTGCCTCTTTAGAGTGTTCTGACTCTGCACCTTCATCTGCCACAGCAGCTCTGGCATGACCCTCAGGTCTCTTGTCCGTCCTTTCTTGGTGTTGAGGACATTCGTATGACCGGTGTCCTTCTTCTCCACACTGGAAACAGGTTCCATGGAATACCCCTCTTCCATACCCACGTCCAGGTCTACCTCTTCCTCTCTGGTAGTCATTGTTCTGATCACGCGGGCGGTAGGTATTCTCCTTTTTCTGTTCCTGGGGTTTGCTTGTTTCCCCAGTCTTCTTCTGGTCTCGGTAATTTCCTCCACCGGTTCTTCCACCACGATCCCTTCCTCTCTGGTTGCCTTCGAATCTTCTGTTTAGTTTCTCTTCTACCTTCAAGGCCAACTGGTATGCATCTTCTATGGTGGCTATTCTGATCAAGCTGAGCTCTTCCTGAATGTTCATTCTCAACCCGTTGATGTATCTGGCTACTTTCTCCTTATTAGCCCCTGAATGGCCAGTTCTGATGGAGATCTTGTAGAATTCTTCTGTGTATTCTTGGACAGACTTGCCTGCTTGCCTCAGACTCTGCATTCTCCTCAACAGGTCCAACTCGTAATCCGTGGGAATAAATTGTCTCTTCAGATTCTCCACCATTCGGTCCCATCTGGTTATTTTCTCCTTTCCATTTTTATTTCTTTCGAGTTGTATTCCTTTCCACCATAAACTAGCATGGCCTTTTAATTTTGTTTTTGCAAATTTTATCCGGTCTGGATCCGCCACCTCCTCATACTCAAAGTATTCCTCCATATCGTTGATCCAGTCAATCAACTCTTCTGGGTTGAGGTGCCCAGAATATGTAGAGACATCAAACTTTGGTCTCTTCCCGGCCTGAGATAGAGCTTTCAACAGTCTAGCTTCAGAAGGATCCAATGCATCTTCATCATCTGATGGACCCTCAGTTTCCCAGGCTTCATCGTCACTCTGTTCTTCTCCCTTAGGTTCGGTCCTTTTTCGCAATTCTTCCTGCAGGGCTTGCACTTGTCTTTGCAACGCTCTGAAATCTTCATCCTGCGCCACATTTCTCCCATGACCATGATTTCTTTTTGGAGGCATCCTGCTCACGATTTCTCTATTACACTACTCAGGCACTCCCGTTCTCTCTTCTCAGAATCCTTCCATAGATCCTGGTGCAAACTGCCTCACGTTCGGCGTTCTGTTTGCACACTCAGAATCACTCGCTCTGATACCACTTGATCGAGATCCAATATCACAGAGAAAAAGAAAACAATTTTATTTTATTCCATGCAACCGAATATTACAATCACAACCAAAAATTATAGTCACAGCTGATTATCCATAAGTCGCAAAGGAATTGCGACTTTTTCGAACTTCTCCAATCTGGAAATACCACGAGATTATCTTCTCGTTTTAGCAATTTTTCTCCATCCCTTGTGCATGCCTTTGTTTCCCTTTTTAAAGGTTCTTAGGTGGCGCTCCATTTCCAGCTAGCGGCCCTTCGTTTCCTCTTCCAGAACCTTTCGTTTCGCCTCCCCGTGTCACTTCGTCGTCCAGGTATTCGACACGTGTCACTTTTCGCCTCTTCGTCTTCGGCTCATCTTTCGTCGCAAAAATACTACCTGTCGCGATATCGTGACGTATTTCCATCGCTTCCCCCTTTCTTCTGCTTTGGTCGCGATATCGCGACATGTCGCGATATCGCGACGTCTTTCTATCGCGCCTTCGTTCTTAAGCTGTGGTCGCGATTTCGCGACCTCCGTACTGTCGTAGCCCCTGCTTTCTTTTTGGTCGTGATTTTGTGACCCTCCGCACTGTCGTAGCCTCTGCTTTCGTTGCGGTCACGATTTCGTGACCCTCCGTACTGTCGTAGCCTCTGCTTTCTATTTTGGTCACGATTTCGTGACCCTCCGTCCGTCGTAGCCTCTGCCTCTGGTTTTGGCCGCGATTTCGCGACATGTCACGAAATCGTGACATGTCACGATTTCGTGACCCTCCGTCCGTCGTAGCCTCTGCCTTGGTTGTATGCCATGATTTCGTGACATGTCACGATTTTGTGACCCTCCATCCACCGTAGCCTCGCTTCCTGATTTGGTCGGTGCAAGATTGCTCTACTGCCCTCGGATGCTCCTGCATCACTAAACGAGTCGACAAGATGATCTAATGTATCTATCAAGGGATCCATTGATCAAAATGAAATATTTTAGAATGTTATAATAATATTTAATCCATTTACACTAGACTGATTAATTGATTTTTAAGAATATCATTTAGAAAAGTCTAGCAAACCCTAACATATGATCTTTCACATATAATTTTGTAAGCATTCCAAGATTTTACGTGGAATTAAGTGAATCAATGGTAGCCAACGCAATGATTATGACATAAAGTTCTTCATATAAGATAAAAAATCCATAACATTTCAATCTATTTAAAATAGATTTTTAAATGATCTTATAAATCATGTTGTAAAGGCTTATTTGATGAAAATATCAAAATAATTTTATCTTACTATCCTTGAAAATCAATACAATAAAGGTGGCATTGATCTCACTGATTATATCAGTATTTTACTTGACCTCTTAATCTATAGCCAACAAATCCTAATTTTTTGAAATAATGTTATAAGAAATACATTAAGCCTAGGTTCCTTGTTAAATTGAAAGAGATTGCCTCATGTAGTTCCTCTATAGATATATGTTAGAAATAAATGCTTTGATCCTTTACATTATTAAATGGTAGATATTTACATACATAAAATACATATTTTAGGCATAATACACATCTAACTAAAGTAGAAGCTAAGATATTTTCTTCCTAGATTTACTTTCTTAAAGTATTTCAAGGATTTGAGATGAGATATTTTTTTATCTTTGTTGCTTCTTATCTAGATTCTTGGGTGATGTCTTTGATAGTTTGTTGGGTTGATCTATGTATTTATGTCATGTTATCTCTATAGTTTTCAACTATTTTAATTTTGGGTGAAGTGTTCATTTTCTATAGTCTTAAGCTCTTTATTGTCTTGAAGTTTGTAGCCAATATTTTTTCTAAAATTCTTGTAATATTTTTTTTTCTCATTCTTTTACTTTAATTTGAACTTCTTTGTTGAATTATATCTTAAAGTTTCTTTGTGACTAGTTTTATCTCCATTTCATGTTTTGATCATCACTTGATGTAGTGAGATCAATTACTTTTTGCTTCATTTAATTTTTCAAAGTTTGATCATTCATCTTGTTTTCCTATAACTTGGAGTGATAAATTGAACTTTTGAAGTTGTTGGATGTATTATTACTTGTATAACTAGAGCAATTTGGATGACCCCAATTTTCTTGACTTGTCACATGTTTTTGGTTGCTTTGGAGTCATACCAGATATTATTGTGTTGTCTTAGCTACGCTCGTGCAACAAACACAAGTTCTTGTTGATATTTTTTTCTTCTTTAACTTGATTTTTCTCAGCTATATTATTTTGATGTATATTTTTAGGAATTTACTTTTTTTTTATCTAAAGATGACCTATTTTTCTATTGGTTCATCTATCATGAAGGGGATCCATTTTTGAATGGATTATGCCAACATTTCATCAGTTTGGCTATTTATACCACAAAGTTCACACTTCTTTTGTGTGTGAAAATATTTCTTTGAGAATCATTTCTCTGATTTTGGTATCCTTGAGAATTAATTATTTATTGTAAGTGCTTTGGAGCTCTTATGCCTCATATGAATGGCTACTTCTCTTTATTATTTATAAGAAGTAGTTTTTCTTCTTCTACTACTATATGTGAAGTCTCTACCTTTTGAAATAGGTTCACCAACTTTTCAAAGCTTGATGTTTGTTCAATGATATTTAATGTTATCACATAAACTTTATATTTTAAAGGGAGATATCTTAAAATTCGTGAAACGATAATTTCATCAAATAAGTTCTCCTAGTGCTTATAGTGATGCTCTTAGTTCAAAAATTATCCTCATGAATGATTTAAGTTTTTCTCCACTCTTCATCTTCAAGCAATGGAGTTATCTTTGGAGAAATAGAATTTGATTTTGATTCTTTGCTTCAAAGACTATTTGTAGCTTCTCCCATGCATCTTTGGCCATGGTTGAATCTTGAATGTATGCTTGTACTTCATTTTCTACTTTGAACATGATGATTAATCTTTACTTTCTGTCAAACTTTATTTGATCTTCACCTTCTATAGTAGGACGGTTAATGGTTCCATCTACTACTTGTCATACTTCTTCAAAATTAAGTTATATTATGTGTTTAGTTTTCTAGACAACATAATTATCTTCTCCTTAATTGTTGGGAAATGGGAAACAAGAATTTCGATGCTCCATTAGTCATAGTGAAATTTCACAAAATTTAGATATTTTTCTATCATTGAATCATTCCTCAAAAAAATATTTTCAATGAGTATATATAAGCCTATACTCATATTTCAAATTATGCCTTAAATGACAATAAAAATAGCATCTCATCATGCAAAAATAAAATTAGAGAGAATCTTCTCTAGAATATTCTAATGTTTTATTTTCCTTTTAAAATATAAGTCTTTCTTTTTTACTTGAAGTTTAAATAAAGAAAAGTGCTCTAAATAAATACATTTTGTCATATTCCCACTATGAATGTGGCATTTTACTTTTCTCCAAGTTTATTGATTGTCATGAATTTTGACTTATCGAACTCTTGCCTTTCCCATGGTTTAATCATACATTTGTGCTATATTTGGGCATTTCAATTTACTATTCTTGAGTTTTGAATATCTTGGATCTTTCTTTTTTTGAAGGATAATTTTTGGAAAACTTTTCTTGACATTTTTCTCACCACCGAATAATTTGTCACAAGTGCATCAATTGCTTTTTTAGTTGAATTTAAAAAATATAAAATTTGCTCCAAAGGTGATAATATCAAGGTCGACAAACTTAAATCTCATTGTTTGATATTTTAATAAATAAACCTTGAGTTATGCTTAATTGTAATTGGTTTAGACTAAATTTGAGGAAGAAGGTAATTTTAGCATTGACAATCACAATAGCTTGAAGACTTTTATTAAAATGTGTAATTGATTTTATACTTGATGCTTATGAAACACGTGTAGATCCTTGGTTGTCTTTGGTTCAGTCATACAAAGCTTCTCCTTTTGTTGTATTACATGGCTTTTTAATATGTTTCTCCTTTCATATTTTGTCTTTGCACTTTGGACATCCTCATATTATCAAATTTATATTTGCATGTGTCTAGATGTAGTTAGTTTCATATTAGGATCCTTGTTTTGTTGGCATTTATTTATTATATTTTGGTTACTCATGCATATTCCATGAATAATAGATGGTTCTAGATTTGGAACAAGTAAGGTGTGATGAACATGTTTGCTTATGTCTATCGTCATTACTTGCAATGATCTTTGTGGTTGAGTATCTTGTGACTAGAGATAATAAACATATTTTTATTTGTAGTTTTAACTTCTTTAACTTATTATGAGTTCTTTAGAGTAAAGCATCTATAGAATTCCTTGCTCACTCTAGGGTCTCCTTTGATTTTATGATTTCTTCTTTGAATCTTCTTGCTTATTTAAATGAAGTCTTAATGATTGTTATAATAGTATAATATTCCTTTTCTTCTTGAACTGATTGCTAGTGTACCTTTGTATTTTTCTTGTTCATAGGTTTGCTATGTTCCCTTTTGGAATAAGGTGATTTTCCCTTTGCACCTTTAAATGGAAATTGATTCTTTAGTTCATCAATCTAAATTTTATGAATTTTTCTTTGTTGCTACTAGTGATTCTATTGAAATTCTTTATGAAACTTATATAGATTCCTTCGTACATTTGAAAATGGCAATTGGTTTTGTAAAGGATACTTAAGATCCTATTTCTTTGCATGCAATGACCTTACTGGTCTTTAATAGGGTTGAGACTCTTTTCACTTCTTAATATATTTTTTGTCTCTTTGGTCTTTGGTAGGGATTTTTCACCCTAAGATATTTGATTCCAAAAAGAATCTTCCATGGAATTTTGCTTCATAGAGATAATTACCTATATTTTGAGGTTCATCCAAAATATTTCATTTTCTTTCATGGAATTTCTTCATAGAGAAGATGATTACCTCTTCTATTAAGTTTAACCTTAAACAATATTTTGTAGGGTTATTTACTATTGAAATATTTTTCTCAATAAAGTGCTCCTTGAGCTTCTCTGGATTGAAGCAAGAAAATGATCAAAAGGAGAGATGAATCTTCCTTCTACTTTCTCTAATACCACATGTTAGAACTCAATTCTTCGATGTTGTGCATCATGAAATGATAGATATTTAAATACATAGAATGTCAATTTTAGGTATAACAAATCATTCTAAGGCTTCTTGAAAATAAAAGTATTTTCTATTATTCAACCATTCCACCTTTGTCAAATATCGTTGTGTTCTAAGGATATTTTAGGCTTCCCATGACTAACCTAAGTTCATACATATCACACTTTAATTAAATTTTGAGTTTAGGGAAGATGACACCATGAGTAGTCTTGCCATAAAGCAAAAAATTTCTCACTCATATTATCATTCATATTATCCAAACATGAGGATCCAAATTGCAAGTTCAAAAAAAGAGAGAAAGATCTAAATAATAAGGAAGGAATCCAAATGTGCTTCTCCTTAGACCCTTAGGTATTATAGACATCTCCATTGGGGCTATAGATGCCTGACTAGTCGCTATGTCAAAGGATTATGGGGCTAACCTCAATTAGGTTTATAAATGCATGTTTGATAGTGGAGTATGCTTTTTGAGTGGTGACATCTCTATCACATTAGCAAACTTATTTTATGTAGACGTATGAATGCTTATGGATGAGCTATCTTATATTGGCTTGAGTCACAATTGGTTAGTCCAACCTTACTCAAGATGGAAAAAGAAATTCATTGAAACACTTTTGTCTACCATAGGCTTGATCTTATTCATGATGGTCTATAATTCTATGGGATATTGAATGACCATTAGATGAGTTTGATTGTTGACACTAGGATGTTTAAATTTCTTGTTATTCTTATAGCATCCAAAAACCCTAAGATATATGGGTGAACCACATCAAGTCTAGCCTCCATTTAGTATCAATATGTTCTAAGTATTGATTCATGTCCTTAATCATTAGTCATCACCCATTGTTTATTTATTTAGTAAATTGTCCATTGTATTTTATCTTATTATCTTTATCCTCATAATGTCCAGTCATCTTGTTCCTTATGTTAAATTGTTCCTTGTTAATTCATTGTCCATACTAGTACCTCTCATCATAATTAGCATTGTATTCATTGTGTTCATTGCTTGTTGTATTATTGTATGTTGTGTTAATTTTTCATTATGATTGTTAACTTGTCATTGATTAATTAAACTATTTTTTACTATAAAATTCATATACAAACATTCAAAGAGTTATTAAAATAATACATGTGAGTCTAAACCATGCAAATAAATCAAGGAACCATAATCCATCATATAATCATATCATATCAATATCATCTAACATATTATCTCTATCTAATCACATGCATCCATCTATCACAACAAATCAAAAATCCAAAAAATATGCATCACATCATCCATCCGTACAATCATATCATGTCAACCATCAAATAAACATAATGTGTATCAATCATAAAAAGAATAAAGTACAACCCATAAAACCTATCAAGTGTCTGTATATATACATATCATCATCCATACATCTCAATACAAAATCAATGATGCATAATTATTATCAATACCCATAGGGCTACATCAAAATTACCCCTCGAGCTACATCATATATACATATATACATGTCATAATACACACATCCTCATCATCTCATTAAAAATGGTCTACAAAATGATTGGTCAAACCACTATACCCAAAAATAAAATCACTATTTTTGATCTCATATAATCTCTCCACTCCCCTTCTATCCACCCTGCCTATCCTTCCTGCTACTCTAAGAACTCTCGTTAACCTACGAAGTTGTTGGTCATGTTTTCTATAATATTTTTGGATCTATAAAATGGGGCATTTGTGGTGTGCTCTTATAACTTTGTTGGCATCAAGCAACTATGAGTGATATATGAACATGCATGCTCTCACTGATTAGTGTCTCCTCGTATAATTGAACTCTATCCTTCTCACACAATTATCTAGGTGTAAACTCCTTCCTACTATGTCATAGTTCCATGATCTTAGCTTGTAAAACCACCATGTTTCCTCCACTCTCTACTAGTGGTGGTTGTGTTCTCAACTACTCAACCTGCTTCCAAATCCTATCTTACTTTTCTATCACCTCAACATTCATAGCATAGAGTCATCCCTACAACCCATCTTGACTTGCTATTACCTCTCCCATTTTATAGCCATTGTATAAAGCTGCCCCTATAGCCCTATCCTATCTAATGGCCCTACTACCTCCTAATATTCCAATTCGACCTCCAACTATCATAATTGCTCTCTCAAAACCATGGCCTCCTTGACCATTGTCATCACACCACTAAAATCCATGGTATCATTAAAATTAGTTGTCTCTCCACTCCCAACCTCTATCGTTGGCATCTCCCCAGCAGCTACCCCCTAATAGACCCACTCCCTCAACTACTCAATGATGTACTCACCATATGAGTGGTTCCTTCTCCTCTCCTGCCATTCCACTAGCCTCACCATCACCACCCACCTCCCTATCTAACACCTCCTCCTCTACAAATTTACCTCTACACCATTTTTGTGTGGTCCACCACCTATCATACTTTAGTTTTGTACCAACATCATCAATATATAGCATTGCAATAATCTCATCTACCTACTCCTCCATCGAGCCTACCTGAGGTGTTGGCCTATCATCATTTCTACTCCTATAATATGTCATAGGTGTATCTAGTACCCCTTTTCTCAACCCAAACTATCGCAACACTCAGGTGAACTAGAAATACTCCATCTTAGTGGCCTTACATCCAATAAACCATCTCATCCATTGCATGTGACATAAATGGTGAGCCTCTTCATTCCATATTGTACCAACCCTCCATAGTCACCAAATAACATCCTATTACCTCAAGATTGAGCATATTTGACAATAAAACTTAGCATGTCACTCATGAGCCCTCGTCCCATATGACTCCATGTCTATCCACCATGTCAGTGTGTATGGTAAATATTAACCCATCAATATATGAGCATCATATGGCAAATCCAATGGCCTCTTAATTACCACATGCTCCCATAACCATAGCTATACTAGTAAACTATAGCTATCCCTCAATTCTCACCCCTATTACATCCAAATATCTCCCTATAGTTATACACCAATAAGTTCAATGTCCACACATACATCATTGGGGCCTTCACCAAGCCATACACGATCCCTAATAGGTTCCAAAAAAACCACAAAATTGAAAAGTCATAGAGCACAAAATTGGATATCAACACCATTGCCAATGTTTTATTCCTAAAAAAAAATGCATCCACATAATAATACTCATATAAAACACTTTTTGTTCTTGTCCACCCTATTCTAATTCACTCCAAAAATCCCGTTGCATGCTACGTCGAATCCACTACTACGACTATACATACCTCCATGGGTAATCAATATATTCTATATATATCCTTTAGTTTCAATATCATTTTACCTATATAGAAATGTTAGGTACCCCTATCTAAGTACCAATGCTCACATAAGGTTGATAGATATGATCTATCAACATGTATGGTCCACATTTGTGCCACTCTTCAAAATCCAATCTTCATCAACCACTCATAGTCATCCTTAGTCAAATCCCTCATCAATTTTAAGAAGAGTACCCTAAATCTATGTCTTGGTTGTATCACATTCCCCTACCATCATACCCCCCATAAATATCCTTTTCCTAACCCATCTAATCACAAACAAATCATAGGCCATACATACAGTTCCTGCAACTATATGTATGACCATATAGTTTGTACAACATACATACACAAAACTCATCCTGACTAGTATGGTTCATCCCCAAGAGGTTTTATGGACATCCAATAACCCAAATAAAAAACAACAAAACAAACCCACCCACAAATGCAAAAGCCCCACCCTTAAAAATAAATTTAAAAAACAATAAATAAAAACACAAAATCCACAACTCTACACAACAAACCAACATATTTTATTTACCATACCTAAGTTAGCCTAAGCTTCTATGGTTTTATTTCATTAAAAAAGGTCCTGATGTTTATTTTATTTCAAAAAATACAAAATTTAGGAAAAATGAGTAAAAATCCACTAACCTACACTACACTCATATATCAAATTCTTAGCCTCACATGCCTCACTCTCTGTTTTACAAAATTACATGATATAAATGAGTTCACACATACCTCATGCACCCTTTTTATTCTAACATGATCCCTAATAGTCCCATACGATCGATGATCATTCTATACAATAATTGACCATCTTGTACAGTCCAAGCAACTAATCTTATAGCTAATGCTTGATCATAAGATTTTTGTTCCTCTCAATCAATTTTTATTTCTTTGATCATTTAGCCTATTTTGCCTAACCTTTCCACTTTGTGGTTGCGCAATGACCTTTTATCAAGTGCATTGTTGTTGTGTTTTGCTTTCTCACCCATCAACTCACCACTTGAGGGGAAATATATTACGCATCAATGTTGTCTTGAAAATTTTCAATATCCAAACACTCAATCTTGGAATCACGTTTGTCCAAGAACTTTGCTTGAGACTATCACTAACCCTCATTTTTTAGGGTAAAAGCAAAATTTCTCTTCATCATCTTATTCTTATTATCTCAACTAAAACTCTAATCCAATCCAAATTTAGTAGGATCCATTCCAATGTTGTATGGTTACTCACACACTCACTTCATCAATGTGGAAACTTAAGCCCACTTATCTAATAAATCAAAGCGTCATGAGGCTACATGCCTATGGTTGGTCAAATTACTCAATCAAGTGAACTCAAAAATCTAACAACGACAATGATTAAAGGGTATTCATTCCTTACATAATTGGGGCATCTTACATTATTTATGGTTTGAGATAATCTTGCATCTCCTCCCTCAATTGTCATTGTGCCATGCTAAAATCCATGATCAACCACTATCATCCATTGTCAATCTCATTATTTGTCATATTCAGCCACCCATATAGTATCATATGTTTTTGCATTGCATTGTCTACACACACCATAGTACAAAAAGGGGTAAATGTAGACACCTAAAAAATGTCATATTACTCCTTATGTAGTGTTATTTACAAAAAGCCTAAAAATCTAATTATTTTGTATTAAAACATTAATTATCCATCTTAGCCCATTTTCCCCACTAATCCCTATCCTAAACCTAGCCCATGGTCACCATGTGACCATCCCACTCACCTATCCTAGGTCCACCTCACCCTAGTATACCATATTATCCTAGTTTATCCTATGACCCTAGTCTACCTTACTCCCTACTCCCCACATCCCCATGCACCCACACCTCTCCCATGATTATTTAATGTACATGGATGTGTGACAACTTTCTCCACCCATTTACATTAATGGAATGAAGACTTCCACCCACATGCCTTAATGGTATGAAGACTTTCTCCATCCCTATTTATTGATGAGGCATGGTGTAGCCATGCTCATTTAATACATATGGATGGGGTAAGGACTTTCTCACTCAAAAAAATTGATGAGGCATGATGCACCCATGTCACCTCACCACACCCTAAACCTTAGCCAAAATATATAAATAACC